>SMLS01061316.1:0-32998 GCA_004785975.1 Popillia japonica
TATATATATATATATGTATATATAATATACTTCATCTTTAGTATTATAAATACGTCCACTGTCCACCAATTACTAGACAAAAGCTACGCTATTCCACTCTTTCCAATCTTTATCCTTATATTTCTTTTTTTTCTTTAGTGTTTCAGAATGCGAAACCTCTATCTATTTTTTTACGAACTTGGATCTTCAATCTAATCAATTAACAAAATTTTAGGTTTTATACTGCTATGGCAAATTGATTGACACATAAGACTCAAAATCATTTATCCTATCCCAAAGCAATATTGCATTATTTACAATCACGGATCTAAAAAATTCTCTTATATAGTCATTTCACTACATTATAATAGATTTCGTATGTATGCAGTTAATGTAGGAAAAAAAAAACAGATTATAATGCACTTGCAACATTATAATAGTATTGTGGTTGCACGTATAGTATAATACATATTATCGGTTGTACACAACTTTCTAACTCAACCTTTAGAAATGCTGTTCCATTTATGTACATTTATGTATGTACAGACAGAAACACCAGGTTAAGTTTTTTTTTGTAGAATTGAATTTACTCGTATCTTTTTTCTAAGCAGAATTTGCTTTTCCTTTAAAAAGCATTATTGTGTTTGCTAGTTAAGTATTGACTGATGTGATTCTTCTGCATTAGAGAAAACAGTTGCAACAATTGTTGAACCTTTATCAATTCTTGGTTATATAGTGTAGCTTTAATTAAAGACAGGAAATGTTGTGTGGTAGATTACGCAACTGTTAAGATATCTGGCCAAAGCGTTCCCATAGATTTTGTTGTCTTTTATAATATTCCACGCCCTGCAGAAGTGCGTTACCATGTCTAGTTCTTTTTAAAAATAAGTATTAGTCATTATTCACACATTAACCCCACATCTTTCAGCAATACAATAGACGCCAGGCGGCAAAATCGAGACTAGAGAGATCTTACATTTGCGTCCATAGAAAGCAGTGATATATATTCAAATTTAATCATCCCATATGTACGCGTTGCTATAGCGGGGGTTGCATAAATTACTAAGTCTATGCATACACGATTTAATAAGTCGAAAAGACCGCCCTGTACGGTGAGATTGTGGGCAGACGTCAACAATAGATTGCATACAATACAACCATGCTGTTCGTATCTGTTACACCTAGCATTTTGTAATTTAATAAGGCATATGTGTCTGGAATATTGTCATGCGTAAATTTGAAAATAGAAAAAATATGCATTCGAGTGTATGTATGTAACATTATAATTTAACGTTTAAAGTTGTGTTACCTTTGCTGGGTTGTTGTACATTATCTTGGTTAAAGCAGAAATAGCTTTAGTTTCTAGTATGCACGTTATATTCTAATCCGGGAGATATCTGCAAGTATGTTCTATGTAGCTCTAGGCCAGAAGAAAAGAAGGTATAGGTACATACATTGAAACGAAGTTTATTGTGATGATAAGTTAAAAGTTCTCACAGAACAGCAAATTAAATAAAGGAAGGACTTATAATATTACTACAAACTTTAAATTTACGGGTAACCCAACTGATTTATACATACCTATGTACATATATTGCAGCAATCTTTGTTACAATATACATTAATATTTTGAAATGTATGTCGTCTGTTACTGGCCATTTCTACATACATATTGGTATATTGACGCTATATTGAAAATTTAAGATCATTCAAACAAATATATGCATCTCTTTATTGGGATTAATAATACTTATTATAAGGAGCCTTAATCATTTAGTCTCAATTACTCTCTAAGTTAGCTAATCGGCTAACTTCGCCCAGTCACTACTCAGGAAAATCATTGAAATATGATATATATATATATAATATAATCATTGAATACTATGCCTATCTTCTTGACATGTGTGGTACCTCAAAGGGCTGTGTTATTAAATAAACTGAATGAAATTACTGAGGCATCACAGCTCCAGTAGCTTAGTACTCATATCAGTATAACTATGATACGTTCAACCACTTATGAGGGTGACCACACAAACATTTCAGCTTGAGATCAAATATAGCTGCTGTGTAGCTGCTAGTAATTTCTTTCACCCACCTAAATTGCTGCCTAAAATATAGTTAGCTTGTACTTAGAGCCGTCCAACACTTGCATCCTGCGCTTAGTGAAATCAACAGCAAGTAAGTGAAAATAAATTCAATGAAAGTCTTGTTTGCTACTTTAACTTGAAAATTGTAGGACAGTCCTTCAGTTTTAAATATAATTAGAAAAGTCATTGACTTATTCATTCATCTAATTCAAAAACTACACCTAAAATAATTAGTAAATTCAGTTGAGTTTAATGCAATTTCAGCAGTTCTGTGTTAGTGTTAAGGTTTACTAAGGATAATATAAACAACTTCAGACCTTGTGAGAGTACATAAATCTTCTTGTAGAATTAATTAAATACTGTTAAATTAATGATTAAGTACATCGATTTCTAAACCATTTTCAAATGACTATGTTAGCTATACCCCATTTGATTTAATTTCTGTCAATAAATGATATTAATTACTACAGTATAGTTAATTCCTTAATTACAAATATTACTTAATTGCGTAGTGCGACTGTTCTATACCAATAGTGTACTGGTAAGTGCAAAGTCCTCCATTTAGGGAAATTACAAAATATCATTATAAAATACAATATTTTCTCTTTTATCATTCCGGTTGAAACTATCTTTGGTTGACGATTTAAATTGGGCTACGTGTTGCTTAATTTACATTAACGACGTACTAAAATTTATGCGTTCTCTAGTTTTAATGACTATGCGACGTATTGAGACTTGTTTCCGGAGAAAACCTAATTATTCTAAGTCGAAAGTCATAGAGCTATCCGGAAAGATATGTTGTAATGTGTCTGAATTTTGAATAATTTCAAAAAGTTAATTTCCCTTGACTAACACCATAGTAAATTCAAAGTAAAAAAAGCTACACATATTCAATGTTCTTCTGCAATTGACTTATGATGAATTCTCAAAAAAGAATGTTTATTTCAACATAAGATGCCTAGGCGAAATGATTCGCACTGAACCAGTCAATTAACACGTTCATGCTTTTTCGGCAAAATGCAGCTAACATCATCCGCAAACATTCTAACGTTATTAATTCCAAATTAAAAAAAAACAAATCATTAAAAACAAGAGCAAAAAGCAACGGTTCAAGCACTGAACCCTGTGGATGGCAATATCTACATACAATCAATATTTTGCGATCTAGCTCCATTAATTTATGTAGTACCGATAATTGCATACAATTTAAAGCCGTGCTGTGAATGATACACCATCTAATTAGAAAGAAAGTTAACAATTTGTATAAACACCATTTTGCTTCCAAAAGATGGCAATAATCATAAACGGACTGTTATAAGTACTACAGAATCTGCCATAAAGTCTTGAAGCTAAAGTTTTTAACAAATTAAGTTAATAACAAAAAATAAACAAAATCTAGTTGGTTAATAGATGGCATCTTACTGAATCTATAGGAAACAAAATCGTTGTCATTACAATTTTTGGCACGAAATCATTCAATTTGGAATTTCATTTTGAAATTAAAGTGTAAGTGAACATAAAGTTCAAATGAATCAAACTGTTATAGAATGGACTACAAACAAGAATTGGTTTAGTTCAGTGTGAATGCGACAGAAATGACATCGCTGGATTACGAAGATTTCGCAAAAGAATGGGTTTCGAAACGGATCAAATGAAAGCATACCGCAATTTGGGACAAAAATTTTAAACAATAGTCTGTAACTGTCCTACCAAGATCAGTAAAACCTAGAATTTCTGATGCTAAAATTGTCGAGGTTCTTCATGAAAATCAGTACATAGCCAGAGATAATCCACTACCAATTAGCAGTGCAAATGCGATATACAGGCGACTGCAAGTGGTGTATAGCATAGTTTTGGCAAGTATTACCCAAATTTCTAAAAATATATTTATAGAAACTGAAAATGATTTTTGAATTAAAGGGGGCAGATTTGTCTACTAGATACTATTTTTCTTTGTGAGTAATTGCTCAAATGGTAACTGAGGCAGATTTAACTCTGAATGCTGGAGTCAATAATCAAAAGTATAGAATCTGGTCTAAAGAAAATCTACAAGAAATCGTTCAAGAAGGTCTTCATAAGAAGAAAATCAACGTTTGGTGTGGGTTTACATCTGATGTTATCAAATGCAAAATGGATAAGCCGTATCTGTAACTGTAAACGGTGAACGATGATACTTGCAAATGTTAAGATATTATGTTATTTCAAAACTGCAAAACGAGCACCACAAAATTGAAAACACCATTTTTATGCAGGATGGAGCACCCCGGTACATTATCGAACCGGTCAAAAAACTGTTAACCAATATTCGTTTCAAAATCTTGTGTTAAGCAGACATTTTTGAGTTATTGGGGTTATTTAAAAAGTTTAGTGTTTAGAAAACCATCAACAACGCTACAAGAATTAAATTATAGTACTACGAAGTAAATTGGTGCAATTTAATCAGAAATGCTATGGAATGCTGTGCGCAATTTGGTGGAAAGGTGGGTAATTTTACAACAACAAAATGGAATGATAACCCCATATGTTATAAACGGCGGTTTTCGTAGCTAATTCCACGAACATGAATTTCATGAACTTCATTTCTGTTCTCTTACTTAAACATATTCTAATTTGCAGCACTGTAGCTAGAAAGAACAGGGTTACTACTCCATAGCTGATACTATAGTAACTATACATAGTGATCGTATAGACCATTAATATCCACAAAATAGGTACGCATAACTATTTGTTACAACGTATCAGTGGACATGCGATCAAAGCAATGCTGATAGGTTCATTGCGTAATGTTTTAATAGTGAAATCAACAATACACTCTGCAATTCAAATTTTGAATCAGCAGGAACATGTCCAAGGAGTACCTACTAGTTGGGAGCGACTGTAATTCAATCAACCACAGACAAAAGTATTAATATATTTAGTACAAATGATTATTAATATATTACATGCAATACATGTATATTGTTAGTTAGCTGACTTTGCGCAATTATTTATGGTGGACGTAGACAGCCCGAAGGTTGGCAAGTAGCCCACCTGAACCGCCCTTAATACCATTTTCCACCCGAGGATCGTCTTGTGAGACATACATATGTACGTAGTACCTGGGGGTGTTGAGCTGTCTTTGGTTTATACCACTTTGTGCAAATGAAAGCGATGTTGTCGTACAGTATAGGAAGAGCTATGCGTATTTTTCTAAAATCTTTAGAGAAAGATGTAGTTTATAAGAGAGAATTTGATATTACATACATCTAGTACTAAAAATGGGTAGTGTTGTATTTAAAAAGCAGATGGTATTGATAGGTTTCCAAATGTTACCGTCAGTGCGTCAGCACAAGAATGGGAATAATAATAATAATAATAATACGCATTTATTAGCAACAAAGAAAAGATGTAGGTACATTGCAATACAACATACAAAAAAAACTAGAACTGCAAAAAAAATAATTGCTAATAGGATCATCTTCAGCTAATCCTAGAGGAATCGCTGGTCTTCCAGATAGCACAACCCCTATGGCAAAAAAAAGAAATATATAACCTGATGACAAGAAGTACCTATACAACATGAATAGGTCACTCCCAAATTATTTACATGCTTTGTTGAAGAAGTAACTGTCTAACAGCGTGTTTAAATTGCGGCAGAGAGAGCTCTTTTATGTGGCTAGATAACGCATTTATTACCTGTGCACAATTATAACTGAAACTCTGTCTAAAATACTGAGAACAATGTGCGGGAATATCTATCAAATCCTTTTTCCTAATGTTAATAGGGCGCACATCCGTTCTAAATTTAATTTTTGCAACCAAATACGGCGGCCTATTTGCCTTTAAAATTTTATGAACAAAGCACATAAAGTGCAACCTCCTTCGATTACACATATTTAACCATGATAGTTCAGCCAATTTATGAGATATATGCGCCCGTCTCCTAATACCAAAGATAAATCGAAGGCAAGAATTCTGCACCACTTGTATCCTATACTGGTCAATGGAATCCAAGCACGGCCCGTATCGACATCATTGTCAGAAGGACAAAAAGATGCATAGAGCTGGGTATCATCAGCATAGAAATGATAATTACAGAAGAATTTATGAAAAAAATAAAAATGCGAAGTATAAATTGCATATAACAGTGGACCCAAAACAGAACCCTGTGGTACGCCAGCCTCCAAGAATATAAAATCCGAAGTACCTGTATTAGTGTAGACTTGCTGATTTCTGCGATCTAAATAACTTGAAAGAAGTTGAACAGCGCTGGCATCTAAACCAACGTAATGCAATATAGCCAGCAGCAACGGATGATTTATGGTATCGAAAGCCTAGGAAAAGTCCAACAGCACCAACACCGTTACGTCACCCCGATCAGTGGCTGAGATTATATCGTCAGTAATTTTGGATAAAGCTGTGGGGCAACTGTATCCAGGCCTGAAGCCTGACTGAGTAGACGGCAATATGTCAAAAAGATTAACGTGACACCGGAGCCGCTGCTCGATAAGTCTCTGCAAGACCCTCGACAAAACTAGCAGCAAACTACTACTAACCCAATTCAAAACAACTTAATTAGCAAGAGTTATGACTATCCAAATTTTTAGTGCTGTTCATACGCCACAAATATTTGTAATCCTTATTTGTATAGGAAACTGTAAGAACTGTTATAACTGCAACAATTTTAGAATTCTAGAATATTTAATCGTCAATTTCAAATGGCCAACAGTATCAACGTTACTTACATAAATTAGCTTTATGTTACGCAAATCTACATACATATTTTTATACTTTGCAAACAAAGGAAAGTGATGGGCATTGTCTTCAATCTTTGGTTTCATAATATAGCATTTCCGGTATCCCACTTTTAACAGTTATTAGATTTTCATATCGCTGGAAAAAATGGCTGGAAGAACAAATTTGTTTTGCAGTTTGCATAAATATGAATTTATAACTTTTATATGACTAAGTAATAATGACAATTTAATTTTATTCGCTTTGGCCACTACCAATTAAAGCTGTTTAAATTAAAAATTATTAGTAATTCTGCGAACCCATTTTAATCAGTACAGTGAAATATTACTTTTAGAGGTTACTAATGAAAACTACAAATAGTTTTATCTAAAAATAATTTATTTCGTGACAAACGTAAAGCACATTACATAACTTATCAGAGGTCCTAATGGAAATTTTTCTTGACGATAAAGTGCTTGTTAAACTAGTTTCGAAGGTGACTAAAGAAAGACCATTTTTACGATAAGATATGAGTTTTATATTTTTTAAGAAATAAGCAATACTATATCCTAGCTGATGGAATGGAATAGTCGAATAGGTACAAATGTATTAGTCATAAATTTAGAAATGAAGATTAAATGCAGACGCGTGATTTTATTGTCCATTTATCTTGAGGTAAGTATACTTTCTCGTACGTAATGAAGATAAAGCTTAAGTTTTTAATATCGTTACTTGATTAATCTGTCACTTAAAGATATTAGCTAATTACTGAAAGTTAAATGGTAATATTGATGGAAATTGTTTTCATTTAGGGCGCGAAAGGTGAACAACTTCACACATTATTGGCACTCAAATCAAAACCAGATCATCGAATCTTTTTCTACCTGATATAATGTTAATACGTACAAATAAAATTTAATTTGTGGCGCCGATGCTTTTGCCTAAATGCTAACTTATCTTTCTCTTTAGACTAGTCCCCTTATAGGCCAATAAAACCTTATGAACTTGTTATATTGTATTAAATTATCCCAAAACAGTGTAATAAATTCAGCTTGAGGCTTTTATTTGTCTAAATATAGAAAAGAATTCGCCTTTAAGCAGAAATTCTGTCAATGTTCTTATAAAACTGTAGAATAAGGGTAGCATATATGCAAAATTTGTTTACATTGATAACTTCTTTTTCTTTCTTGCTGACGTCTGGTAGTGATAATGCCATAATCTGGGTTCAATAAAGTCACATTCTTAAATTAGTTTGTCTTCCTTTTTATAAGGACGACCTTGACAAATATCTGCTCATAAAATACTGTATTATGCAGATTGATTTAGCTGTATTGGGTACAGTAAAACTTGAGCAAAACAGAAAAAATTCTGGTTTAGTGCAAACTCCTTTGATTGGTCAAGGCTTATTAACGCAATAAGGGGTAATCGGTAGGGTATGCTAATTATTTAATATGCAATTAATGATACGTTTATTCTTTTATTAAAAACGTTATAAAATTTATTGCAAAAATAGCTAGCGCTAAAATATCCTTACTTGCATAAATTCTAAAATGCAAACCGAATGATACTACGAATATCATAAGAACCAATTTTTATATCCTTCAACGATCATATATTAGTTAAGAATACAGTATAGTTAGTTCAAAACGTGCACATTGAATGGCACACATGCGAAACCTCAAAAGAGCATTAACGTCTAATTCAGACACGATCTTCCGTTCAGTAAATGTACGGTCTCTAGCAAAACATGATTACCCGAAGATAAATCTGACGTCTATACGATGTTAGTTCTACGTTCCGAGAGAGTTGTCACCTTTTCGATACCACGGCATTTTCACACGTTTTCATATAGGATCGCATTGTCGATATCTCTCAAGTTAGTTGTCTTGTTTTCAGCGAGTTGGTGAACTTTCACATCTTTCTTCTATTTGTAGTGTGGATGTATAGTTTCTAATTATTATCAATTACATTCTTCAACGAGAATAACATTATTGCAGCTAACGATTGCTAAGATTTCGCTTTATCTATGTTCATCTACATATGTATGTAAGTATAAATAGGAATTATTTACGTGGGAAAGAAGGTATAGAAACTGATTAATTTTGCATTACTTATAATTAATAATGCTTAATTATTTAATTGTTTAAAGTAGTGACATGTCACAAATGACTGAGTCGATAACTACGGCATTTATTAGCAATAATAACTGTAATCAAGTTGCTATTTTGTACTGGACACGTGCCTATCTATGTTTGTATTAACAATCAAGTGGGCAATATAAAAGTAATAATATAGAAATGGTTTGAACTTCTGTGTATATGGTGCAATTAACTTGTGTTTCAACAAACATGTATACAGGTATCGAAAGATTTTAATTGGGATGCGCGAGCAATGATAGACTAGGCAACCAGAAGTAAAATCAGCACTTATACCAAAAATTGTAAAAGGTATACATAACTTGGAGACCATAACAGACAAAATAGTGCTCTCCAAGACGTTTTTGTAGAAAGTTTTATGCTCTACAAAAAAGGACTTACAAATTATTTGATAGCTTGCGCCGTTGAGGCTGCTTCTGCAAAAGAAGCAAACTTATCATGAAAACATTCGTTTTCTGCAGGCGCAGCCTCAACAGCGCAAGCTATCAAAAAATTTGTAAGATCTTTTATGTGGAGCATGACGATATCTAGAAAAAATCCGAGAAAGCACTATTCTATCTATTATGGTTTCCAAATTATACTATTTACAAAGGTATTGCCTTCGAAAAAGGTAATGTTTACAACATTTTGGTTCTTTTGCAGACGCAGCCTCAACGGCGCAAGCTATCAAAAAATCTTTTCTGTAGAACACTAAACTTTCTACAAATATGTCCGGGAAAACAGTATTCTATCTATTACGGTTTTGAAGGTTTTGAAATTATATTATTTAGAAAGGTTTTATATTCTCTAGGACCGCAACTAAAATATTTTGTATGCTGTATGTCTATGGATATATACAGTGTGTTTCATTCTAGACGGCCCCACCCCAGTATTTTGTTAATATATTTAAAATAGACAGCAAAACGGAAGAAGTCAAATTAAGGATGATTTTATGAAGAATTCTGTTAATAAAAGTTGTTCAGAATAGTTTACTTGAACTAAGTCTAAAATTTTATTAGAACCAAAAAATTGTGGATAATACATAGAAGACGAAAAGAAAAATGTACTTATACTTTAGTGCTACTGGTTATTCAAGTAAATTAGCATTGTTTTTTATTCTATCGAATTCAATTAATAAAAGTAAAATCATGACAATAAGATTATTTTCGAATTATCCCGACTTTAAGAAAAATTTTTAAGATTTTTAGTTTTTAATGAAATTTTGGATTTAGCTTATTCAAACGATTCTTCTGTAATCGGGATAGAAATAATTTTTTTTTAATCGATAACATATTAACAAAATTCTGAGATGGTGCCCTCTAGAGTGAGACACACTGTATATAGTTAAAATAAAACACATTTGCATATAGGTACATATGTATATTATATTTTTTTGGAAATCTAATAAATGTAAATTGCTACAAAAGACATTTGAATAATATATTCAGGTTAAACGACTTCAAAGTTTATTTTTAAAAAACTTAATGTAATATAATTCCGCTAAAAACAACAATAAAATAAATTATGGCGTGTTATTAATAATTTCCTATTGCTATTTTAATTATACTTTATTAAGTCGATATTCAAGTCTAATAAAGAACGATAATTTATGTACCGCCAGTGAAACGTTTGTTTTTACATTTTTAATTTTTATATTAGCAATTCTAAATTAATGAATTTCTACTGTATATTAAAATGAAAATGGTGAAATATATTCATTATTGCGATTTATTAAATACAAGAGACTGTCCTATGTAGGCCATGAACGACTAGTTAAGACATACTAGTCTCGTCTGATCTTAGAAAACTGATATTAATCTCCAAACTGCCACCTATAAACAATCATACGTCAAACTTGTTAAAGATGTTTCTGTAATTAGCTATTAAGAGTCAATATTTGTATTTAGCCAACAACAGAAACGATGTGTCGTTGAAATTTAATTTAGAAATTAATGGTGACAGTATTGGGCAGTGTTGGCCCCTTTTGTGCAATTACTCATCAGAAAGGAATACAATATTGAAGGAATAGAGCAAAGTTTTTACATAAAAGCAGAATTCGTTAGATGGCCGCCTAAGAAAATTTAAACAGCACAAAAGCATGTAGCGTTTTATTCTCTACAAATAAAAGGAAATCGTAACTCACATTTTCTAGTAATTCCAAATATGACATCTACGAAAAGGATGAATTTTGTATGTACACAGCACTATAAATTTTATTTATTACAAACACAGGCACGAAATAAGAGCAGCGACTTGGAACTGAGCAGATGTAACATAAATGAGAACATTTTTACATCCCTCCTTAATAGTATTGGTACAAAAAGTATAACATCCTTTAGGTACGTGTTTAAACGAAGCTGAAAGTAAATCCTAGAAACAAAAATACACATAAAGCTAATGTAAAGTTTTTTGTTGGTTTCTTATATAGTATGTTTTTGATGCGTCATCTATTTAAATTGTAGAATAAAATATAACTTGCATTTTAAAGCTGTAAGTATTTGAATATGCCTTAAAGCATATGCAAATTTGTAGGTATTTCTTTGTTACAGCAAGGAATTCGATAAACTGGTGCTTCAAATTGTTATATATAAAAAACTGTTGACCTTGCATATTTTGATGCATAGTATATTCACATTGTGAACTTTGGTATCTTGGTCATTATAACGCAGAGCATCGGTTAAATTTTCAAACGTACAATTCTGTTTTAAACTTTGATATATTGCATTGCTAAAACAATGCTTAATAACAAATTAGAAGCACAAAATAGTAAAAAAAAGTTACTAACTTTCCTTCAATAACTCTAACTCAAAAATTAATAATGCCAGTACATATTCGTGCTATTATTGTAATTAAAGACTCCACATAATTGGCTGTCATTTCAGTCTATGCTACCTGGAGCTGCTACCACAAATCTTCTTTTTCTCAAATCTTGTGGCCCAATTCATTCTACACTAGCTCTAGAGATTGGCGTGATCATATTACCCGTATCTTCCTTAACTGACATCAAATAAGTCCTACAGATGAAGAATGTTGATAGTCGTTATATGTATTCTTGAAAGACAAAGTTACACATATACAATCTCCTCACTTGAAACGACATTTTTGTGAAAGATGCTCAGATAAATCTGCTTATGCAGGATCCCATCTATTTTTATCGGATTACCTACATACTCTTAGCGTTCTTTTGCTTAGAGAGCACAAATAATTGCCTGTCATTTCAGTCCATGCTGCCTGGAGTTGCTACCAAAAATTTAGTACAATTCTAACTTCTTTTTCTCAAATTTTCGTGGCCCAATTCATTCTACACTAGCTAGAGATTGGCGTGATCATATTATCTGTATCTTCCTCAACTAACATAAACACACACATTTACCAGAAGAATATTTGGGGTCGTTATATTCATCGAAGACAAAGTTTTGGCTAGATAATCTTTCGACACTTAACTCTGTTTACATAGGATCCCTTCTATTTTTATGAAATCGCCTAGAACTGTATCACTAAAACTTGCCCAAACTGTCACACTACTTTCACCATGTTTCAGCCTAATAACCGGATAATGCTCACTCGCTCTTTTTCCAGTCTGCCACTGAAGGACGTTTTGAACCGAATTTTTTAATTTCGGTTCATCTATCTATAAAACATTATCCCACTACTCAAACGTCCGATCCTTGTGCTGAATAATCTGCTCCAATTTATTTCTATTGTTTTGTTGTTGCAACAACGTCTTCTTCACAGATATTCCTCCCGTTAGCCTTGGTGCAACAAGCTAGGATGGTGAGAAACCTACATATTTCATTTTCAAGTTACTAGTATAAAATGATCTTCAGCTGTTGACCATTTAATATTGCAGAATGAATTTAGTTCCTGCATTCTCTCGAGTACTCGACCCTCCGTTTGTTTTTTGATACCTTCACATTTTTTTGCGATTTGCGCTATTGGATATTCTTCACCACGTAATCATATAATAGCTAAACGTTTTCCAATAGATATCTTGTGGTGACGGAATTTTTAGCGATTATGCTAGACGCATAATAACATATGAAGTTTTATTTAAAATACTTGCACACATTTCTGGGTAATTTAAAAATTTATTTAAATCTTATTACTGTGGGCTTTAATGCGGTTTTGACTATCGTAAAATGTAAAATAAGGCAGTGCTCGTAAAATGCAAATTACTTTTAAAATATTCCATATTAGGAAACTGTTCGCGTAACCTGCGCTATAAATCTTTCATAATATAATTACTATGAATTAGTATAGTGTGTAAGTCATATGTTACATTGCACTACTGTAAATATCAATGAATCTTTCAATACGAACTAAGACTTTTTGTCCTTTGTTTCTATGATTCTTGCTTTAAATGTTCCAACTATTTGCGGTAAAATCATTATTTCATATGGGAAAGGGGAAAACCGCTAGCTTCAAAAGCACAAATCTTTACTTATTTACATCTTTCTGCTTTTCCCAGTAGCTCGTGCTACAGCAGTTATCTACATTCAATATGATCATAATGACCTGCCAAAAATACAAGCAAAGAAAATACGTCTAGTGATACTGTAACGGAGTTTTTTTGCAAAAATATATTTTCATTGATTGAAGTCAAGCATTCCACCAATTTAAAGTCAAACCGTTGGACGAACTTTCTGAATGGCGAAATGGTTCACACAATTGTTTCCCAACATTGGCCAACTCTTTCACTGAACAACTGTTGGACACAATATCTATTGTGCTGATACTGTGATGTTACATTATCATACAATAGATACATCTTCAGAATTGTTCTTTCATATCTCCAACCAAGAAATAAAGTCAGCAACTTCTTACGCATAGTAAATATAGTACATACAGAATAATTTAAGTACACATGCACCGGACTGAAACAATTATTGCGTTCGCTGCGTAGCAGAAGCACGTATGTATCATATTTCTGAAATGCAATTCAAATGGTTGTCATTGTACTGGTAAACATGTATTACACTGCCTTCTCTGTGTGCTCTACTACCTTTATGCGTAATTAAAAGGCCACGGTAACGTCCTTTCAGCATGGCGTTGCTTCCTATATGTACTTACATAAGTACATACATATGTATGTATATGTATATACATATCGTCGTATGTACCTCCTTCAATTCAACTATTTTTTTTTGAAACAATGTATTAAAATAGTACTTCTACTTTGTCTTAATATAATACGGAAATAGGTGAATTCATCAATGTAACTGTAACATAAGCACTTTATTTCCAAATCTTAATTTATTACTTTGTAATGTTTGTCGCAAAGGTTTAGTTTTTATCGGAAAGAGAAAGGAATGAATTCCTCCGTTCGCAACCACATATCTGACAATACCTTACTTGCGTTTGGGTAATAAACGACAAGAAATAAACAGCACATTCGTACGGACTTCATTAAGACGGAAGTTATTGTTACTATGTAATTTATAAAATATTATCCTCAACTTTCATTCCTAAAAGAGCTATAAATAATTATATGTTTAGGTATGTACTTAATTACGTACATGTACTTCTCTTTTTATACATACACGTATGTGTAGCGTATCATAAACAAAACTACAGTATGTATTTACCGGTAGTTAAACAAATTGTTTTTTATTATATAACAAATAAGAGGAGATGTGCGGCACAAAGTTTGTGATGTAATTTTCAACTGTTACTATCTAAACCAATCCGCTGATGTTATAACTAGCAATAGGGCAACTGCAGATATTAAACAACTACTGAAGAAATCAAGTTTGTGCGCAAGTTGGTGCATTTCGAGATGGCTTGCTTTTGTTGTCATACACATATCTAATCAATAATGCAGTTCTTTCTGCATATATAAGGCCATATATTGTACTGGTGTGTAAACCGCTCTACGCGTCGCTCTGAAGTCTGAAGTACTCAATACATCGCTTCACGAAGCCTGGGAAATAGAAAAATAATTGATATTCTGAGGGTATGCATGTAAGCTACTGGCTTCCTTTTATCAGTCGCTCTGAAACGCCACCTTTCAATTCGTGCATTGAGAAAAGGAACGACTATGTTATCAACTCTACGCTAATTATTAAACACAACAAATTAATACGGTATGCTGCCAAGAATGTCGTTGAAGTCACCATATGCCGGTGGCGCATTAATGCGTGGAAGCTCGATATATGCGACATTATAAAAGTTATTAAAAAGTTATCGGGGAAGAAGTGTAGGTACTCTTAAACTTCGTATCTTTAAATTAGTTGTACATACACAGGGTGTTTCATAACGGCGTGCCAGACCTAACTTATGTTTTTTTAAATGGAATGCTATACTTTTTTTTGCATGGGTTAGTAGATCTGTAGCGAGTATTTCAAAAGTTATGACCATTTTTACTTCTGTTAGTTCCGGTAAGGAAAAGAATACGACCTTTTCGCACCATTACATGATTTAGTTTTCTACTTCTGTTAAGTCGAGAATTGAACAAAAAGAATATTTTTTGTATACAAGGTGAATCAAAACTCGGGTCCATATTTTTCTCATTAAATTTGATGGCATGATATATTTTTTATGACGTTTTGAAAGATGTTTATCGGCTCTTTCGTTTTTGTGAACCAGTCTCTATACCTAACTCTTTGGGTTTAGAAAATATTTTAATTTTAAAATGAAAAATTGCGTTATTGCGTAAACCGGGGTTAAGTATTTTGTTTTTTAGCAGGTAGTAGCAGCAGGTAGAAACCGACCAATATATGTTTTGCCCGGCCATACCACATTCAGTTATAGCAAGAGTTGTGGAACGAAGATTTTCCCCGTACTGTTGCAATTTGCGAATGGTCTCAATAAGAAATCTATGATCGGATAGATTTCGTTGAACGTCTCGAGAGGAAGCAACTCACACAAAAATGGAAGCGTGAATAAACCCAACTTTTACTATTAGGTATTCTACCGATAATCCGCATATCATACAAGACATAGCAACAACTAAGTAGTCTTCTGAACATTTGGGGTAACAGTGAGAAATTGGACCGCATTTCTTTCAAGGATGGCTAAATAGTCAAATTTATTTGACGTTCAGTTATTTGGACAGTTTATTTGGACAATGTACCTCTGGATTTACGTCAAAGAATGTGATTTTTACATTATATTGATGTTATCGGTCGACTTTTTGACAATTCTGTTTAGTATACTTTTTCTTTTATTGCACAGCGTGTAACTTGTTAATTCATAAAAAATAAAAAGAAAGCAATTTTTTGTTCAAATGTGAAATATCTTCTAAACCCAAAGAATTAGATATAGGGAGTGGTTACCAAAAACGAGAGAGGCGATAAATATATATCAAAACATCATAAAGAATATAGAGTGTTTAGATTTAATGAGAGAATTAAGAACCCAAGTTTTGACTCGTCTTGTATACAAGAAGTTTTCTTTTTATTAAATTTTAGAACCGCCGAAAATAGAAGACGTAGCCAGACCATGTAATGGTACGAAAGATGTCGTCTATTTTTTCTTACCGAAACTAACATTTTGAATACACCTTATTTTAGACGTAAAAATGGTCATAACTTTTGAAATACTCAGTTTGCTGGCAATCCCTATATTAAAAATATGTGCAACAAATTTTAAGATATGAAGCTTGAGAATGTGTACTTAAATTGACAAACGTTTAAAGTTGTTCAAGTTAATAAAACTAAACATGTTTCCAAAAGTAATAATAGTACTTTGTTGCCTCACCTATACAAGTATTTAAGTACCTACATTAAAGTGAACCACATTAAAAGCAGAAATATACACGAATGGTTGCTACTAGTTTTATTCACGAAGTAGCAGTAACTTTTGACATCAGTTGCATCATTGTTGATAGTGTTAGTTGCTTACTTATTGTTAGTAAATGATTCTTAATCAGTATTATATATACGGCCGAAGCATTTACATAACAATTCTACCAGTAGGGATACTGTTGTAATGGACTAAAGTCTAAGCAAGGCTGTTATAATTTGATATTCAAATCATCAACGTACTTGTAATATTTACAGTTATATGTGAATGAGAACAACTGTTAAAAAATGCAGTTGTGTTACGCTGCGTCAATCGGAACTCTATTAGATCAATATATGTATGTACAACATATGTATGTATGTACAGTCTGTTTCAAATTAAATGCGAATCGAGGATATTGTTTGCAGTTACCCGGTTCGCGGTGCTGTATTGTGGGTGATCTACACTTTTTCATACATAGTGATGCGTAGTTCATGTTTTTTGACGTCTAACATTCACGTAATATCTCAATTTATACTTTAGCTATATTGGTTTTTATTATTTTAAATGCAATATATGTAATTATCGTCATTTATAATGAGTCAAAACATCGTTATCGATAAAACACAAAGTATTGTGAAATATATCGTGCAACTGCACGTATTTGAAGGTAAACTTGAAAACTAGATATGTTCTTGGTTAATAAAAGTAGAAAAAGTATTGTCTGTAGTCTCATTATTATAATTTCAAATACATACTACGTAACACTGTTGATTTGTAATACATTTGATTATCGCAACGATCGAAGAGAGAATTATAGAGCTTCTCCGATGGAAAACCTATGTTATTATTAATTATTATTAAAATTAAACATTTCGTGTAGGTATCTGTTAAGAGATAGTGGTCTTCTGAAGTAGCTTGCTTAAATGCGGAATAATATTGTATTAGAAAAACAGCATGCGGATATTTCAATTGGGAATCGCTGACACGTCATCCTTTAAAATCTCGAGTACTTACATAAATAGTAGCTTCTTTCTGGTTACGCACAAAAGAATGCTTGCGTAGCATTTTCATATTATATAGAAAGGCTATTATTTTATGGTGTTGAGAATGGCTATCTTTAATAATCAAATTTGTCGTTTGATGTTTTTGTATATTGACTAAAAATAATGAGATGAAGCTTTTTTTTTAAATAATACTTGGGATAAGCTCCATACAAAAATGTTTATGGAATTATATACATATTATGTTAAACAAGAAAAATTATTTTTGTATTTAAAACTCCGGATCATGCAATTATATAAGTGTATGTGTGCAGTACTATTCGCTTTTAATTTTAGAGAAAATTATAAATAATAGATCTGGAATGTATCTATTCGGCTACTCCCAGGATTTATTTCGCATTAATGGTAAACAAAAGCAATTATATGTCACACATGATAAAGATACTCTCCACTGTTAGGACACAGTATACCTTTGTTTACCAGAAACAATTTGATTATAGATTGCGTAGTGTTTTATATATTATTTAGAAATAGAACGGCTTTAATTTGGTATTTCTCTGAAGGGAATCTTACTGTAGACAAACTTTATTTACATATCTGCATAAAATAGTACTTCCAGCGTCTTTATAATATTTGTGGCAGATGTAAATTGGAGACAGAAGATTCTATATTGTTCACTTAATACCATATGTGAGCATACAGTTTCCAGGGCGAAGAGTTTTACTATTTTTTCTTAAGCTGTAGAAATTCAGGTGTTAAGATTCAGCCTTTTAATTAATCAGCAGACGAAGAAAAATGCCGCGTCTTCTCCGACAAAAAGCTATTTCGACAGAAGATAAAGCAAAATTAAACGCACTGCTGCAGATAAATATAGCAATAGCCGCCATTGCCGATAAAGTTGGTTTTTCATCAGAAAAAATCACATTGTCCCAATTATGACCGATATTTGCAAAGGCCAATCTACAGTTTGCGTGCCTTGGCGTGAAATTTGGCTTTTGGGCAGCATGTCGACTCCACAAGCCTGCGTCTCTCAATCGTCTCCATACAGTTTGCCGAGAACAATTCAAATTTAAACGCTGACCAACAGTTCTTGTGGAAGTAAATGGATGCTCGTCAATAAAATTTCTTATATTAACCAAATCTTCATCAGCGACAATTCGTTTTCTCCCGCAATTATTCTTGCGTTTGTTAGCGAATGGATTCTGCTCTTTCTCAAGTTTCTGTTGCCAACGGTATACTTATGATACCTCTAGATAGGGACAAAATTCAGCATTGCATAAATGCTAAGTGATAAGTAGTACTAGGGCGAAGAAGATAGTAACACTGTTGATTTTTCACATAGCTTAAGGGAAACAGTAAAGGAAGAACTTTTGTGTAAGACCTTTGTCAGCACATATTCTCATCTACTGACCTTCCGACCATCGCCGCACCGGTTAACCACCCGGTTAATCAATTTGAATGAAACCGGTTCAATATTTGTGAATGAAATACTGCTTATATCATTGCATTAGGAACTACAAAAGACTATTATTTACTGATAAACCAACTTCATCGGCAATTGCCGCTATTGCTATATTTCTCTGCAGCAGTGCGTTTAATTTTCCTTTATCTTCTGTCGTAATATCTTTTTGTTGGGGAAGACAGACACGGCATTTTTCTTCTGCTGCTGATTAATTAAAAGGCTAAATCTTAACACCTGAATTTCTACATCTTGAGAAAAAATAGTAAAACCTTGCGTCCTGGAAACTTTATGTTCAAAAATATTATTTAGTGAACAATATAGAATCCTGTGTCTCCAATTTACATCTGCCACAAATATTACAAAGACGCCGCAAGTACTATTTTAGGTAGACAAATAAAGTTTGTCTACAGTAAGATTTCCTTCAAGCTTTCCGATAAAAATGTTAAAATCAGGGAAATACCAAATTAAAGGCATTCTATTTCTAAATAATATATAAAACACTACGCAATCAATAATCAAATTGTTTGTGGTATACAAAGGTATATTGTGTCACAAGAGTGGAGAGTATCTTTGTCATGTGTGACATATAATTGTTTTTGTTTACCATTAATGCGAAATAAATCCTGAGAGGAGCCGAATAGCGGAGATCTATTATTTATAATTTTCTCTAAAATTAAAAGCAAATAGTACTGCACACATACACTTATATAATTGCATGATCCGGAGTTTTAAATACAAAAACAATTAGTCTTGTTTAACATAATATATAATTCCATAAACATTTTTGTATGGAGCTTATCCCCAAATATTATTTAAAAAAAAAGCTTCTCTCACTATTTTTAGTCAATATACAAAAACATCAAACGACAAATTTGATTATTAAAGATAGCAATTCTCAACACCATTTTAAAATAATAGCATTTCATAATATGAAAATGCTACGCAAGCATTCTTTTGTGCGTAACCAGAAAGAAGCAACTATTTAGGTACTCGAGATTTTAAAGAATGACGTGTCAGCGATTCCCAATTGAAATATCCGCATGCCGATTTTCTAAACAATATTATTCCGCATTTAAGCAAGCTACTTCAGAAGACTACTATCTCTTAACAGATACCTACACGAAATGTTTAATTTTAATAATAATTAATAATAACATAGGTTTTCCATAGGAGAAGCTCTATAATTCTCTCTTCGATCGTTACGATAATCAAATATATTACAAATCAACAGTGTTACGTAGTATGTATTTGAAATTATAATAATGAGACTACAGACAATACTTTTTCTACTTTTATTAACCAAGAACATATCTAGTTTTCAAGTTTACCTTCAAATACGTGCAGTTGCACGATATATTTTACAATACTTTGTGTTTTATCGATAACGATGTTTTGACTCATTATAAATGACGATAATTACATATATTGCATTTAAAATAATAAAAACCAATATAGCAAAAGTATAAATTGTGATATTAGATGAATGTTAGACGTCAAAAATCATGAACTACGCATCACTATGTATGAAAAAGTATAGGTCACCCACAATACAGCGCCGCGAACTGGGTAACTGCACACAATATCCTCGATTCGCATTTAATTTGAAACAGACTGTACATATGTACGTATTTAAGTATGTACATACATCAATAACATTGCGGCATATTATTTTAATATAATTTTCGGGTTAAAGCTTCTAATTTGGATGCTAGAATGCTGAAATAGTATAAAATGCGGCAATAAAATTTCGCTTTAATGTAGTCAAAATTCAACACTATACAGGGTTACCTTTAAATATGGACCAAACTACGCGAATGTGAAAACTACCGTTCGTAAAACGAATCTTTAGCCGCACGTCATCAATATTTATTCGTACGAATCAAATCGGTACTTCTAGTTCAAGTTAAATACCATATATAGGTACCGGCGGGCTCCTATTGTCACCCGACATTTCACGAACAAGCGCGGCAAGTAATTGGGAGATAGGCGCGTAGATGTGCGGCTGTTCCTTTATCGGCCACTTTATCATCATATGCATCTTGGACGGATATTTAACGTTTGCAAGTATGGTAAATAATGTGTTATAGTTAGTTACAGTTAGTTATAATGAATAGATACTGCAGACTGCTCACAGTATATCGCGACAGTCACCCAGTAACTTCACGAGCTCGTGCAATATCGGAAATCGGGTGACCATAGAAGCCTGTCGGAACCGGTATACATACATCACGCACTAAAATAATCTCGGTCAGATGATGACTAAGGATGTAGTTTACATACTATTTCTCCGCCAGACATACATACATTTATTTTGCACTTAAATATTCGACACTTAAATAAGGATAGCTAGATTCGTCGGAGATCTGCTTGTATCATCAAACGGTGACGTGCATCTAAAGATCCATTTTACGAACGGTATGTACACCCACGGACTTTATGGAAGTAAAACATCGATGATAAATTTTTAAATGGTATGAATAGTGTATTGAAACGCAGTGGGCTTGTATTTACACGAGACCAAGACAAAAAGCCATAAATATATAGGTCGGCAGTTGAGTGACGTACACAGTACAGTAGTTAGTTATCTGTTATTAAAAAGAAGACTATGAAATTTGTGGTGGTCCTTAGAAGAACCGATGTAGGAGAATCAGGACAAAACAAATACGTCAAGGTCGGCATGTTATTGCAAATGCGATGTAATGCAACAAAAATGGAATCTCGCAGATTTTTGACATTTTCAGCATCGGGACGGCAATCATACACTAAATTTTTCATGTATCTTCACAGAAAAATGTCTAATGGATTTAGAGGACTTCCACGTCCAACCCAATGTGGGAAAGTTTTGTGGTCCAAGTAATTGGTATCCTATCAACCCTGCCCAAACATTTACGGATTTTCTACCTTGCGAGGAGCCGTGCTGTATATTGTGGGGATTTTCGTATGCCTAGTGGTAAATGTTGCAGTAATTGACAATACCATCTTTGGTAATCGTCATGGAATTGTCATGAAAATTACTGAAGCGAAATTTGGCTGTTGAACTTCTCTACACTGAAACCAATCGCAGAAGGCAACGCAGCGGAAAAATTCTAGTTCCGTTCACCTTCACACTAAGCAAAAAGCTCAATAAGAATGGAAAAAGTATCCATTTTTTAACGATGATTCAAAGGTGGATGGAAATGAGAGTAGGAAGTCTCTAAGAACTTCATACTATTCAACAGAAAATGTTGATTTTGATTAGAAAAAAATGAACCAAACTAGCCTCAGAGATAACCCAAGAGATGAAGAGACAAAGCTATTATGTCAGAGTGGCATACACCGATCATAGGGTGTAATGAATGGATTTCTATTTCATCCCTAACGTAAAACATAGATTTTGTTTGAGATTCGCTTTACATTAGCATTAATAATTATATAGGTTTCCTTGAATTACAGCTTAAAAGAATTTAATAGGCCGACTTCCATCTATGTAGTAAGTTTTCAACAATGTAAAGTTACTGATAGCCAATATACGTACTTGGTCACATGCCATAGATATTTACAGAATGATTATCTAAATTAATAGCAATCGAGCCATTCTGAATGCATTTTGTATAATTATTTCTTCTATTTTAAAATTCATGTAACGTTCGTGTAATACAATGAAGATGAAGTCATGTCATGATCCAATCGCAGAACGAAATCATTAAACAATGTACATATATGTATAAGACAAGTAATCATTGCTATCGGAGATGATATTAAGCATAAAAAGAAGCGATAAAAGTGAATAATACGTCATTTATAAACGGATATTTTTCTGAGCGAGATGTCCACCAGTAGCTTTAAGACACGCAAACAAATGCTCTTTCAACCTGCTACCTTTTCAGGTTAGTAGGCTACAAGAAACTGGTTGTCAGACGGCAGCCGTGTTTCGTCGAAGTTGCTCTACTGTCTTCACGAAGAAGACGTATGCATGTAGTACGTATTTACATATTATCGCTTATAAACTAACGAAGAATGCGAGCTGTAGAAATCCGTCCAGGTGAAGATTTATCAGCATGTATGTATGTACATATCTATCTACAATTATCTGATTAGAAAGCGATTCGAAATAAATCGAAGCTTCATTTTATGTGATGGTGTTATTATCTTATAAAAGGAGGAAAATACTTAACGTGAAATAGATTAAGTGACTGGTAATTCACTCAATTAGTTCCTATCAATTAACTTCCCTGTACCACGAAAGCGGTACCCATTAAGAGAAGCATCACAGAAAAGTCAGTTTAGTTAGCATGCGTGAAATTAATGGTTCATTACAGTTCTAATTATCATCTTACCCCTTTATATAAGAAAGCTTAAATGACAGTGTAATCGCTTAGCCGTTCTAAGCTTTCCAATTTACTCCACGTTTTCCATGATTATGCGATTGAAAATACCATAGAAATTCGTAATCTGTCTTCCTGTGTATGTATAGTAGCGTGGGATCGGAAATGCATTACTGATAAGTATTTGTTAAATTTCAAAATAGCAAATTTTGTATAAAAATTTTTTTAATCCATAAATAAAACGACAAAACGTAACGCTGTTTAGTTTTTAAAAGACCATATGTTTAATTTCCTGGCAAATCATAGAGCTGAATGAAAATTTAATTTTCTGTAACCTTCAAAAAGGTGTTGTTTTAAAAGACGTAACATTTCAAAAAGAGAGATATTTAAAAAACGCGAAACAAGGATCTACATAATGAGTGAAGATTTGGGAAAAAATATCTTACTACGAAGGCATTGAGAAAAAATTTGGAAGAGAGCCCTGAAAAACTAATTTAATCGGTGCTGTCGAAAATTCAAAAGTTTAGCAGAAAGTCTTCAAATTTTTTGATCAAGAAGTATCTGCTGAAAAGTATCTCAGGATGAACATTAGAATATCGACATAAATTCAGACTAAGGGTAACCAATTACTTGTTGTTAAAATTTACTACCTAACAAAGAACTTGCAACAACCTCGCAAATCATTGCCTCCACACATGATTGGTGATCTTTGATGCTTTCGTCGTTGTTGAAGCTTTTAGGCAAATATTCTACCAAACCATTTTGAATTTTAATTTCTTATAAAGTAGTTTTGTGCAGGTACAGTATCCACTAATTCCAGCTATCTTGTGTTGAAGCTAGTGTATGCAGCAAATTTATAATTCATCCTCTTAAAAGTGGCAAGTATTCCTATTCATTAATCATAAGTGTAGTAGACTGATGCATTATTTCTATTACTAAGACGTGAATATTTTTCCCTGTCTGGAAATGATTATCTTGTTAATTAACAATGTCTTCTCGGGTAACTTTAAATTCATTCCTCCAAGTAGCAGCAAAGAAGGGCCTTAATTTTCAATGAAATAGTTAATTCTGTGAAATATTAAAATGCCATTAACAGATATTGAAGAGATTATCAGTTTAAAAGTAGCGACGACTCCAGAGATCAACACGATAATAATCTTTTAATTAAAATGTGGTACAGTTCTTAGCTGCCTTAACACCACATGTCTTCTGTGAAACTATATGCCGGAAAATTAGCATACCTTTCATTAAATATTCTGCGTACAGTTTTACCAAGAATTTGACCACATTCCATGTGGATGTAGAATAAATTTGAAAATACACTACAGGAATATTCTTTAACAATCAACGAAATAGATATTTCTAATCATCATAGGCACAGCCTATTTACAAATAGGCATAGGCCGATTGTAATTAAAAATAAACGGGTGCTCCATTTGAAAGAAGTCTCTTGTTTGAAGTTTGTGCAGTTTTCCACTAAATTGTAAACGTCTCGTAAAAACTGCGCTAAATTTTCAAATGTAGTTTACAAGACTTGCTCCGTTTAGAATATGAATAGTTTTTTAGTAAGAACGAAAAGAAAGAAAAATCACTCCTCAAAAGAAAGAAGTCGTAATATCAATAATATAACAATATAAGTTGTTGTTGAGTGTAGGCTTTCACGACCTTCTCGTAGAACCGCCAATAGCCAACAACTTTTTAAGTATGTAGAACAATTTCTAATAGAGGTTGTTCTATTTAAATACTTGTTGGCTATTGCCGGTTCTACAAGAAGTTGTAAAATGTTAAAAATATCTTAAAAAAAGGAAAGCTATGGATTATTCCAAATCTAAGTATTTGGATTTGATAAGTAGCTGGGTACTCTGAAGATTTCTAAAGTACGTGTTCTGTAACATTTAACGTATTTCTAGAATTGCATCACGAAAGTAACAATTTAAACTGTAATAAATTTGTTACTGATTCGTCAGAGAAGTAGATGGGGACAACTATGTATACATATGCATATACACACACAATACGTTCTCCAGTCAAATTCTTGATAATGTATTAGACATTACGTAAAATTACATTTGTTAATTTTACGAACATATTATTTAGTGTATTTGTTCAACCTTGGTTTCGGAATATTGACCTTCAATGTAGTAATTGTCTTATTAGTAATATTTCGTAAATCATATATACTATTGGTAGAACCTTGAATAAAATTATGCGTGTTGTACAATTTTCTATAATTCTTAAATTCTAAAAGATGACATTTTTATTTAACTACTATAGATCAAATACATAACAAACAGACAATTCTGCAATTAAAATTTGAATTCCGCGGGTATTTTGTTGTTACTTGCAAGAAGAAAAATAGCCAATATAGTAATGTGCTTTTGATAAATCAATCTACACCATCATTTCAACCACTTTATTCTTGAAGTATTAGTCTTTTGAAATTTATTTATCTGTTCTTTGTAATAAACTACATTTTATGCACTACTCGATCTCTGTAATACAGCAATATGTTCTACTTAACGTCAACGTAAACTATAACATATTATTCACGCACAACATGCTATTTTCAATCACCCATTAGTTGTTTAACTATAGATCGCTAGAAAAGAAGTGCTTGATCCGAAGCAATAGACTGAAGTAATCGATCAATAAATTGTTGCGTAAAGACACGGAGATATATTTTTTTTGTTTCCTGTCCGAATACCTACTTAGCAGATCAACATTAATCAAATTTTCTACGCAACGTGCAGGTATATTATTTGTTAATTACACGAGGTGTGGTTATTACAATTTCCATGAACCAGCCAGAAATAAATCGATAAACAATGCAGTTTCAAGTAATTGTCGGTTTCTTATCTTAAAGGTCAGCAATTATCTAATCCTTATAAATATTCATACTTAAGAATGGCAAATTAGAAGTGTTTAACGGTTAATTATGTACTTTATATACATTCATATTATGCGTGCAAGTATATACGCAGACAACGTTCATACATTTACTTGACTACCTACTTTTTTCTTTATTTACATCTTGTATGTATGTATGTACATGTTGTTTTTCAAGGACCAATATTCCGTTGGTGTTCACGTGAAAAGCAATATTTTTGCTTAAATGAATTGCATTATATATTATTATCCAAGCTGAAAAGCGGCTGCAATTAAATTTATATGAGTGAATCACATCATTATTGAACTATTTCATGCAACTTTTACGCATGATAAGATATTAATTGGCTTCCTGTTAGAGGTCAGGAATTATTCACACGCAAGAAATAGTATTCGTATAATGATTAGCTTATTATATTGAAATCAAGCGAATAAAGGAAAGGTAGATACAATATTCAGTGGTGCTCCTCTGTGGAGAAGAGGGTTATTTACAAAAACAAAAAAATCAGTACGAGAGGATATACATAATAAAATCTAAGTTACCGTCTCTATTAAAAACAGTACAAGTGCACTATCATGTAATACCAATCGAGGTATCAAGACTTTAATATTGATTTCTTGGTATCGATACCCTAGCATTTGACCTTTTTCAGTATCGATGCAAGTAGTATAGATATAAAGGCATCAATAGTAGTTGCGGTATCGAGTTGTGGACAATGTGGCTACTCCTTGTCCAGCTGTAGCCTGTAGCATACCATACAAGGCTACAAAACAAATTACATTAAAATCTTTACTGAGAAAAGCGCAGACCTACAAAATGTTGATTCTAGCTTTAATCCTTCTATTTCTTCCACAAATCAGCTTGCTCAAAGTAATTCGTTCATATTCAAAAATTTAAAACAATTAATATTTGAAACAATTTCTTTATATGAGGACTTTCCAAATCAGTGCAAGTATTCGCTCTGTTTAAATCGAATCCTTTATATTTTAGAGTTGAATATCTATTTATAGTTACACTAGTCTACAAATTTTGAGTTTGTAAAAATTTCTGAAGATTTTTGAGAATTTCTTGATAGATTTTTTACTTTGGGTTGCTTACTAAAACATCTAACCCATTTCTCCTTGCATTGTATCAACCTAAATGTCCAACACTTTTTCGGTTTTTCTTAATGGCCTTCTATAATGGTTCACTGATGTAGTGTTATACGCTAAGCAACAGGGCAAAAGAAATTAATAATCATCGAACTATAGCGCTCACAGTTGGCGGTGATAGCCTGACCAGTGTCTTTCTGAAAGATGACGCCGCCAGCCCAAAATCAAACAGTGATTTTTTCAAGATGCATTGGACGCTCTTGGATCTCATGTAAATTGGTATCGTGTCGAATTCGACAATTTTGTTTGTTGACGTACCCATTCATCCAGAAATGGGCCGCATCGCTGAAGTCAGTTGAATTTTGTACGAGTGCAGGCCCAAGTTACGACGCAAAGTTGTGATTTGCGAAAGGCCAAGTTCTTGACGCGCAATCGACTGCCTCGGATACTCTCAGGAAAGCGGCGAAGTTTTCGGCAAATGTTGCGTTTCGTCGTCGTACGGGTGTTGGTTTGTTGTTTACTGAACCAGTAGCCTCACATTAATCCATCAAGCTGAAAAGCAAGCAAGAAAAGTCATCTAGCGCTACCTGAATAGAACACCCTGTTTGATGAAACAACTTTATCATTTGCACGTGTTCTTGCACGCTATGCCCGTCCATGGTGATTTGGTAAAACCGTCTGAATAAATCACAGCCAATCTGCCAGGTATAACTTCAACAATATGGCTGCTACTAACTGTCAAATTTGGAAGAAGTCAAAATTGGAGAAGATGATGTTCTAGAAAATCTTCTATAATTTCAACGAATGAAAGTGAGGCATTTTCTCTTATGGCTTTTTAGCTGATGTATTTTTACACAAACGTGTTCAATAGCCCTAATTTAATGTGCATAGAAGGAGACAAAATCTTTTCGGCATCGACTAACGGCACCGCTTTCATCCAATATCCTTCTAATCTAAATAGTTCTCGCATGAGCCACTCCTTTCCGTGTTAGCTCAACCAGCGCACGAACAAAAGAAGCAAGGAACCTTTAAATATTTGATTTAGAGACCAAGCAATATCGTAATAACGTTTAAATCTCCTCTGTCATTCAGGTTTATCAATCTGAACAGGTATTAACAGTGTTTTCCAAGTGTTCAATTTCTTTTAAAGGATGAAATGCGTAATTGGGAATAATGCAACACTTCCTATTTTAGAGAAAAATAGATTTTAAACTACACTTTGATCAGTCGATAAATATTCTTCACTCAGGAGCATCGTATATTAGGACAGTATACTAACTCACATTCACCTTTACAACATTTTTGAAATTCTCGATTAGGAATCAATATCGCAATTTAATAGTTTTAGGAAGCAACACATCTTTTTCTTATAACCTTCAAACAAGCGACTCAGCATATGTTTCGTTTAAACAATGTCTAAAATGTGAGCTATCCAAAACTTGTTTTGACTTTCCATTTACAACCAAAGGATAAATTTTCTTTATTTGTAACAATTTCTTATCACAGTAGCCTCGCAGATAGCAGACAGTATGCGAGCGCACGTTCCTTTGCATTTGTATATAATTTCTCCAAAATTGATCATGTCTTCCACAAGAGAATAGATAATTTGTTTAATAATTGAGTTCTAAGCAAAACCTACGAACCGTGCAACAGAGATTTTAGTAAGACAGGACTATTATAATAAGATCTTTGTGCGAAGAAAGCTTATATAGGAAAATATAATTTAGTAAATGCTTGTTATAAATACAACATTGTGTCAAAATGCGGATACAGGAACTTGTTCCTGTAACTATTTTATATTTTTTTAAACATTTTAGTCATTTAGAGTCAAACGTTGTAAATACATCAGCCATCAGCCTGTCTATCAATATGTGCTAACAGAACATTTATATGGTAACGTACATAGGGCTATAAATGTTATTTTATGATGCAATATAATTACAATGCCAACGTGTGTCTAACAGCATTGCAAAATTCGTCACACCAATTAATAGTATAAAGCTTTAATTTTGCACATTTATTTTTGGTTCAAATTTGCATCTTTTGAACATTCATCTTAGGATCATATTAGTGTTTAGGCTTGCCTCTAGGTCATAATTTAATAATAATGTAATAAACCCATGATATTTATGGAAAATAGATATTCATTATAACGCATTGTGAATAGCTGAATTGGACAGATTTTTTATAATTTTATTGGTCACAAATTGTGATATGGAACGGCTAAGACGCAGCAAGGATACCATATCATTATTTTTACGCACTATTTTGACAAGCCTAGATTTAATAGATTATACACAGTTTACATTTAATTTGTGGAATATTTAAATATATGCATAGAATCCAATCAGGTGAAAACTGTCTGAAGACGAGAGTTCGAAATTCCCGATACAGCGACAGCTGACTGACCCAGAATGAAAATAAAAACTAATAAATTGGCGTCATATCCTTTAATGAATTCAATATAGAAAGTGTGTTCGACTGGCAATTAAATTCTCAAACGGAAAATTTAATCTGTCGGACGATTATTCAACAATGTGTTTTAGTTTAACGACAATATTAACAGTAATTTCATCTGTACGGCACCATCGGTTGTTTACTATAATGATCCATGATATTATACTAATTATCCCTTGACTAACGGGAGATTTGTATTAATTGCTATGACTAATTAGATCGTAGAGAGCAATGGAGAGGAATAACATTTAATCTACGTATGTATGTGGATAATAATTTTAGAAACTTCTTCCCGCAAACTACACGTGCGTAATTAAATTGCGCTACAAATACATTTTAATTGATGAAAAGATTGTGAATCATTCCTATAAAATGGATAATATAATTGCACAAAAAACCGTGAATTCTAGAGTTTTCATAGTTACAACTTTTTCAGTTTGACATTTCAATGTGTAACGAAAGGAAACTTAATAGGAATTATACACAAGGACATAACGTTATTAATGCTAAGTGCTACTGTTGCTCTCTACAAAGATTACTAATATAATAAATCGCAGATGTAGACTACCGTCCATCTGATTTGGTGCCGTAGTATAATAGTCAACATTGTTTTAAGAAATGTGGTTGTTGTATGTATATCTAAGTAAATGGTATTATAATATCTATTAGATACTTTATCAACTATACGAGCCAACACAAAAAATATCACCTTTCTGCCTAATTACACCTATAAACTCTTTTTTTCTTATGGTAATTGTAATAGAACAATTAGGTACACTTCACGAAGAACGTTATTCAACGTTAACTAATAGTAACATCGCTAGTAGATGGTGAACGTATTGAATAGTTTGTTAAGTTAACGTAATAGGATATTAGCCGCAACTGAAATTACCGCAGAAACAGAACAAAGATCAAGCAACAAGAGATATATTGTCGCTGGTACTTTTAGACAACGACCAAAGTCAGCGTATTGCGCTAAAAACCATAGCTACTCCGCGGAAACAAACAGAAGCGGCTTCAATGAGCTATGAAACATCAGCAAATGGACAATGGGTGACTTCAATCTATTTGTAGAAAGGAGTTTTTACACGGCATTCAAAGACCAACTTATTTATTTATTTATAGTCCAACAGATTTCTCCATATGAAGTAATAAGGTACAGTAAAACCTGTGTTAACACCTGTATATATCGGCCGCCTCTGTTAACGGCCAGCTTTAACATTGCAAAAATCTACTATACGAGTATTTCCATATATGTATACAAACCTTGCAATAACGGCCAGACGATCCCAATACTTTATGGCATAAAAGCAATATAATTTACCTCTCAATAACGGTCGTCGTCCGTATCGCAAATTTTAAAACTCACGTATTTGTTGTTCAGTCTAAAGAAGGTGACAGAATTTACTCGTAAGGGTTTATTGTTAGTTATAATGAAACACGATAGAATTATTTTACAACAGCAGCCGATTGTAGTGTTGAATATGTCGCTAAAAAGAAAACGTTCGTCACTGAAAGACAAAATTGATATGATCGAGGAGAGTGACAAGTATAATTTAAGTTTGCGGAAGTTAGCCGAAAAATTCGGATTTGGAAAAACTCAAATTAACGATATCGTAAAAAACAAAAGTGATATTAAAAGGATGTATGAAGAAGCTATTAATTTGAATCAGAAACGGAAATTCCCTAAAACGGGTGGAGTAGCAGTGGATCAAGCTGTGTATAAGTGGTTCTGCATGGCTAGAAATAAAAACATTCCCATATCTGGCTCATTGATTAAACAAAAAGTGCTAGAGACAACAAGAAATCTAAACATTGAGAATTTTGCTGCTTCAAATGGTTGGTAGAATGTTTCTGTCGAAGGCACAATATCATTTTTAAATCAATTTGTGGTGAGTCCGCTTATGTAAATTTGGAAGATACCTATAGAAGCATGGAAATATAAATTACCATAAATTTTAAAGTATTATTCCCCGAAGGATATATTTAATGTTGATGAAACAGGTCTGTATTATCGCGCCATGCCAAATAAAACTTTTGCATTAAAATACGATAAATGCAATGGCAAAAAATTAGCAAAAGAACGGTTAACTATTTTATTCTGCGTAAATATGGAAGGCGACAAAGGAAACCCTTTAGTTATTGGAAAAAGTACAAATCCTCGGTGTTTTAAGGGAAATCATATCGACAAATTACCTTTAGAGTGGGTGCATAACAAAAACGCTTGAATGACATCAGATCTTATGACAAAATGTATACACATTTAGTTCACTTATATATGTGTTTCCGTATTCTCTATTTTAAGTTTAAATAAAATCATTTAAAATAATGCCCAAATGAATTTTATTTCGAAAAGAAAAATAATAGCTATCATGTGAAAATATTTGCTTCGAATTTGGTGTGAGTAATATCCATCCCCTGTCTTTTGCGGACACCTTTGAATAACGGCAACAATTTTGATTTTTTTAGTGGCCGCTAGTCACAAGTTTTACTGTACTCGAAAAAAATTAACAAGTACAGCACAACACAACAACCGATTATAGTCTTCCAACCATTAAAGAAGAAAGAGCTTCAACACTTTTTGGGGTTAGTTTTGTTATGCTGGGAGACGAGATCTGTGAAAATCTATTATTATTATATATTAACTATTTAAATGATGTACAGCAAGGGAATATCCTGCAGTTAATCATATGGCCACCACAAAGTCCAGACATTAATTCCATTGCTGGAATGAAATGAACAGAAGCATCCCTGAACCCAGTCCTACATCTGCCAAAGAATATAGAACGCCTTATAAGAACAGTGACCCAATAAACTTCACACAGTTTTGGAGAAACAAACAAATACACATGTATATTATAACCTGTGTACACTGGAGCGGTAATGCCACATATTCATTCTGTTTCCCCTTTTAGGAAATTTCACTCTCTAACAGAGAGTGAACTATGTACAGTGCCTTACAATTTCTTTCCAGTGCTGCCGACTGTTGAAATTTTTAAATACTTTCTTACGAGGAATTAATTACATGTTTGACACAGTTTTGATTTTAAAGGTTGTATACTGTAAATATCTTGTTATACTGCTTACGTTTGACTCCATAAACACGTTAATAGTTGTTATGTATGTAGGCAACTACATATACACAAATAAGTAATGT
>ML217579.1:0-15038 GCA_004785975.1 Popillia japonica
AAACAACATTGTTCTGCGGTAATTATCGATGGTGAAAGAAGTACGCGAAAAAAGTAGGAGGTTTTTAATTAATCATTCCTTTTTTCGTATTTTTCGTTTCTCCAAATTTTTATCCTGCTTGCTGTTCTTAATAAAATTTAACGAGAAAACTTTTATCTCCATTGACACCTTCCGGAACCAGCGAAAAAAAAATAATTCGGCCCTATTCGCTTGTAGTTATAAAAGAATATTCAATTAGGAAGGTGTTCGAAGTTGTCCATTGGTGCTGTTTAATTGGGATTTTCGAATTAACGACACTTTAAATTTAAATTTTAATATAAAACTACTCGGCTTATTGGAGCGGACTAGAACTATAAATATTTAAGCGTAATCCTTTTGGATATCCGCGGATTTTAAGCAGGAAGTGCAATTAGATATAAATTATACCGTGAATATTGCTGGATAGCCCATAAATTGCACTGCATTAATTCAAAAGAGGTTGTAAATTCTCAACGTCGTGATGGAAGAAGAAGCAGGTATATATTAGTAAATGATAGATGTGGTTTTGTAATCATTTCCGTTCCGAAACTATCTTGGAGTTCCGCGATGAAAGAAAAAAGAACGAAATCCTAACCAATTTGTTTCCGTCATTCTAAAATATAAAATCATTTTCGGATTTGTTGTTTTCATACAAAACGTATTTTTCGACCAGATTACAGCCCAGAATAGGTAGGTGTGCTTGGCTATTTGCCACACACCATCTGATGATGCACGGGAAGCAATTCCCTTATGTTGCTGTCTTAAGATCAATAATATGCTGGCACCAGCCCATCAGATACTATCAACACACAGTATATTCTGAAAAATGGGCGAAAACAAAATCTTGGGAATAAATTTATTTAGTTCGTGTTATATGGGGAACTGCTATATAACTGCTGGGATTTCCATTTAAAGCGGCTCCTTTACGAGGTTCGTTCGATAAGTCCGCTTTTAGAACGATTTTAGAACGAGTTTAGAACAATTTTAGAACAATTTTAGACCGATTTTAGAACAATTTCAGACCGATTTTAGAACGAGTTTAGAACGATTTTAGAACAATTATAGAACAATTTAAAAACGATTTTAGAACAATTTTGAATCGATTTTAGTACAATTTTAGAACGATTTTAGAAACTCTGATTCGTTTATTAATTAAGCTCGGTGTTTGTTTCGCTTTCGATGATGGTAATGAAAATTAGCAAAAGTTCAATTTCACCTGCCCTACACATTTTCTAATTAAGCTTTATACTTCGAAATTGAGCTTCATTGTAAATATTGTCCCCTTTTATAGTATCGTAGAATTCCTATTAAAAAGTTTAGGCCTGGCGAACTTTAATAATCGGAGGCTGGAAGGGAGGGGGGTACAATCCGTCGCCGTATTTTAACGTTAAAATCATGTCATCATTATAAAAAAAAACTCACACACACACATACAAAGATAATATACAACATAAATTATTTCGTGAAAACTAGGTTAGGGCTGCTTTACCCCGTAATCCTCTGGTATATATTTTAGCGTTACGTTTTAGAAATATATGGACGCACTTTAGCCAAAACGACGAGCCAAGAGGTTTTGACACGATGGTCCTGACATCCCCCGATCTATTCGAATGAATCTATTACCTCGGATATATAGATTTCGTTGCGTTAAATGCATTTTTATCGGGGCGAAATTTGTCCGTTCAGCTGCGCCCTGGCGTTCCGCCAAGTCATGTTGTAAAATTTTTCAATAACACGATTATTTTTTTATTATTATTAATCCTCCCGGATAAATCCGATTTTTACTTGTTCTGACGTCGGAATGACGTGAAATCGTCCTAACTAACTGCTAAACACAGAATTTGTTGCCATCAATCGCCTATAACGATGCCATCAATTTAATACAATAACAATTACGCTAATTGCAATATTACAAAATGAAATTTATGTTATTCGTATCGTAAAAGCATAACAACACGGAGCTGGTCGAAATATCATTTTCCATACCGTCAAATTAACGTTAGATACGCGTTCGGCAACGTTGGTACGTTAGTGGGTTTTCCGAAAACGTTTATTGGGTAGTTTGAACTTAGGTCGAAGGATTCCAGCCTGCTGAGTCTTCACTATGGGCACGTTTTATGATTTAGGGATATGCTTGCTTAGTCAACGTAACTATGTGAAAATTGCAAATTGATATCGCGTATACGTTTTCCATAATGTATTTCTATCAGGAATTGATGCTATCGCATCGTACTCCTATAGCATCACCGAAACATCGAACCCGTACGATTCCAGAACGTAATTGCCCTTGTAATTTTTAATTTATTCCTAATTATTATAACTCAGAAGTTGGGAGCTCTAGCCACTGTCAGTTTTTGTAACGAGTACACTCCGTCAGCGCATTCTAATTGGGAATTTAAATTCAAATGAATTCCCTGGAAGATAATTCAAATCGTAAAACTTCCGTCTTTAATATACATACATATTCAAGTCCTTCTTTCCTTTATTCGTCAATCTGATCGCTTAAAATCATATATATAAACCGATTACGTCAGATTTACGTCATTTTCTTTCAAGAAACGAGGAAAAATCGTCAAAATAACACGATTACGTCAGTTATTCGTCATTTATTCATTATTTACTCTGTAAATTTACTAGAAATCCTTTTCTACTTTTCATCTGATCCCAGTCTAAAGTAAATGTAACATTTACGTCATGATGGCAACGATTCACCATCCACCATCCACCAAAAATCGCGTCATTTTTACGTCATTCGCTAACATATACGTGATTTATTACGTCGACGGTACATCTACCTTACCCTATCTTGCCCAGTAAAGGATATTAGTCAATTTCTGACCCCAATTTAAATCAAAAATTATTATTCTAAATAAAATTTAGCAAGCAAAGCGAAATTTGTTAAGAATTGACGTAATTTTTAGCGATTTTGCCGTGAAATTGTCATAATTTCGAGAATAGCGTCATTTTTACGTCATTTTCTACGTAGTAACGCAAAATAATGAAACATTTACGTCATTATGGCAACGATTCGCCATCTGATCGTGAGGGGTGCAGGATGAATAAAAGAATAGTGGTTATTGTATGCAACAGTTTATGATAATGATATTTATTTTAGTGCTGACCAAAATTTCTCAACAACTGACGTAATTTTTACACGATTTTCAGGTAAAATTGTCCTAATCTCAAAAATCCCGTCATTTTTACGTCATTCGCTAACATATACGTGATTTATTACGTCGACGTTACATCTACCTCTCTTAGACGGCTGATCCTGCCCACTAAACGATATTGGTCAATTTCTGACGCCATTTTAACGACATCATTCGTCATCTTTGCAACCACCCCAAAGGGCGGTTGCAAAAACATCTCTGACGCCAATTTAAATCAAAAATTATTGTTCTAAATAAAAATTTGTTACGAATTGACGTAATTTTTTGCGATTTTGCGGTGAAATTGTCATTCTTCTTCCTTCTTTCCTTTATTCGTCAATTTCATCGCTTAAAATCATATATATAAAACGATTACGTCATATTTACGCCATTTTCTTTCAAGAAACGAGGAAAAATCGTCAAAATAACACGATTACGTCAGTTATTCGTCATTTATTCGTGATTTAAACGCTAATTCGTTATTTACGCTGTAAATTTTGTAGGAATCCTTTTCTACTTTTCATCCGATCCCAGTCTAAAGCAAAGTCGTTTATATCCCCCTACTATTACGAACAGTATTTGATATCTGCTATAAGCTAAAGGTCGTAAATATAATGCTATTGACATTTCAGCTGTATTAGGTTGAGAGGCTAATTTCTTAGGATATGTTGTAAAATCAAGCATGCCGACCCCCTTTCTCGCCCCCTTTTCTGTATCTGTTGATTTATAGCGAAATGGCAAAATGTAATATTTCGCGAAATTCAATTAATATACTGCGGGGTTTATACATTCATACTTTGAAATATTCGGTAGCGAATGTTTGATTCGCGAAGTGTATATACAGTTGCAATATTTATACAGGGTGGTACAATAAAAAAGTTTGTTATTATGCGGAACGATTTTTTAATTTATGACCGTCATTAGGCTCCCTTTTATCAATATTCACAAAAGGATAAAGCGCGGTTGTATACGATAATTGTCCGCATTTCATATTGCGAAACATATTAGAATTATAATAGCGAACTTTTGCTTTTTAGTGGCCAACTTTCTCGTATATTTCAGTGTATTTCACTTTCCTTCTTTCAGGCTACTTTCATTACAGTTTTCCTTGACAAATTCGCCCTATTGTTCGCGTTGTATTGTAACCGCTTTTTGCATGTCGCCATAATTCTTCTCCTTTAACATTGTTAGCACTATTTCATCCGAAATCTTTTGCGCGCACACATCCCACCTCATCGGGATTTACCAGTGCAGCACCCCGATTGAAGAGGGAACTTAAATATTTAAATGGCGCCGTAGCTCATTTTTTCATTAGTATTGAAATTGACGTTTCTAGATAAAGAATGACTAATAAATAACGTAAATCTGACGTAATCGAGTTATTCCAATACTAAACTTGAATTAGCAATAAATTACTTATATTATGACGTAAAAAAATAATGCATTAACCTTACTCCCGAAAAAATGACGTAATTCTGACGTAATCGTTTTATTTTGATCGGAATTCGAGGGACTTTTGTGGGAAATTACCGCCCTAAATCGGAAATATTCTCGTCCTTGCGTAACAAAGTTTTTATCGGTTAAGTTACAAATGATTAGGGGGAAACGAATCAATACGCTCAATAAAAAAATAACGTTAAAAATGGAAGTCAAGTGTTGAACGGCGAATTGATCAAAGCTAAGCTTTCCGTAGCAGATGTTGGATTAGGGTACGCGCAATTTAGCTAGCATTTATCATTGAATCGCGCAAGCACGAGTAGTAGTTCATGGTGGCTGTACTGTTCCTGGCATGTAGAGAACACGTGTTTATTTACAACTCTCAATAAAACTCTTGTACAACTCCCGGCAGTTTTTCAAGCTCAATTTCGCTGTGTCGTATACCTATACATGCAGTTATAATTTGTCAACGATTAAAATTTTATGTTCGGATTAAGTAATTTTAAGATGTATCGTGAAACGACTGCGATAAATCTACGTTTCATCTGCATGAAGGGCATAATCCTTGCGCCAGTTGTTATTGGTCCGCAGAGAGCTAGCCGAAAGTTTAACAATACACCCACGTAACATCTGCAGATATAAAAAACGTGTAAATTGAGCTGTGCTTATTTCGGGGCGTGCTTTTTTATGGTTACCCGTTTAAAGGGGAATTTTGTTAAGAAGCACATGTTATTAGCAATTATGGATTTTCGGCGAAGGTAACGTAGGTCTAAGGCAGTGCGTCGCCGTCTGGACGCGCTAGTTTCGACGCCGAGATTTTTCAGCGGAGCTAAGAGAGACGAGTCGCCTCGAGTGGAGGACGCTTTAAGGCCTTTAGATTTGTTCGACGGCAGGACTTTCCTTAGAAGTAGAAAGTACAAAGACCCTGTTGTTGTCGTTGAAGTATTTGTGTTGGTTCTTCTCCCTCTTTCGGTAGTAAAAAAGAGCACCGCCGCGAAGGGCCGACGTCGAGATGATACGATAACGGAATGAATTTGAATAATGGCGTTGTTGTCTCAGGTATTATTTTTTTCGATTTATTTATTAAAATGCGTACATGCAATCTCGCTCGAATCAATTTGCAAATTCATGCGGAAAACCGTGGGATGTGTAGGGTGAATCGAGGAAAAAAGTTCGGCGAAAAATCAACAAACAGCAACACAATTCCCCCTAATTTGAATAAACTTAAACAAAAGTTTACGAATCCGAATAAAAGAGTGAAATGATCTGATGATAAAAAAGAACGAGTATGTACTTACCTTTTAAAGGGGAACTTACCTTAGGATAAATGAATCGATTCCTTATCGATGTAATTAACGAAATTCGCTATTGATATGTACCCGTTAGAAATCGACTTATTATATATTTTATAAGGTTAATCTCTTACGTAATTGAAAGTCGATTTTAACTGCTCTATAAAGGACTTAATGAAGTTTAATTGGGCAAGGCCCGTCTTCATTCACCTAGTCGGGGGATTAAGATATATTTCTATAACTTCTTCTTTTTTTAGCTACGCTAAAGGATTCTTATTCTAGATTTGAATTAAATTGGGAGGGTTTGTTCGATTTGTAATGCGGGATGAATAAAAGAATGATGGTTATTGTACGCAACAGTTTGTGATAATGATATTTATTTTAGTGCTGACCAAAATTTCTCAATAACTGACGTAATTTTTACACGATTTTCAGGTAAAACTGTCTTAATCTCAAAAATTGCGTCATTTTTACGTCATTCGCTAACATATATGTGATTTATTACGTCGACGTTACACCTACCTTACCCTATCCTGCCCAATAAAGGATGTGGGTTAATTTCTGACGTCATTTTGACGACATTATTCGTCACTCTCGTTTGGGGTGGTTGTAAAACATCTCCGACGCCAATTTAAATCAAAAATTATTATTCTAAATAAAATTTAGGCTTTTAAGTTTGCAAATTTTTACTGCCCCTCGTAAGGAGGCACCACCCTCTGGCTTCGGAACCAAAGAAAAATTTTTCAAGAATTGACGTAATTTTTAGGCGTTTTTTAGGTCAACCTGTGCTAATCTCAAAATTTGCGTCATTTTTACGTCATTCGCTAACATATACGTGATGTATTACGTCGATGTTACATCTACCTTACACTATTGTCTCCAATAAAGGATATTGGTTAATTACTGACGTAATTTTAACGACATCATTCGTCATTCTCGTTTGGGGTGGTTGTAAAACATCTCTGACGCCACTTTAAATCAAAAATTATTATTCTAAATAAAATTTAGGTTTTTAAGTTTGCAAATTTTTACTGCCCCTCGTAAGGAGGTGGGTGACCAGCCACGACCCTCTGGCTTCGCAACCAAAGCAAAATTTGCCAAGAATTGACGTAATTTTTATCGATTTTGCGGTGAAATTGTCATAATTTCGAGAATAGCGTCATTTTTACGTCATATTCTGCGTAGTAACACATAATAATGAAACATTTACGTCGTTATGGCAACGATTCGTCATGTGATTGTGGGGGTGCAGGATGAATAAAGGAATAATGTTTATTGTATGCAACAGTTTATAATAATGATATTTATTATAGTGCTGACCAAAATTTCTCAATAACTGACATAATTTTTTGGCGATTTTGAGGTAAAACTGTCCTAATTTCAAAAATTGCGTCATTTTTACGTCATGCGCTAAGATCTACGTGATTTATTACGTCGACGTTACCCTATCCTGCCCAGTAAAGGATATTAGTTAATTTCTGACGCCAATTTAAATCAAAAATTAGTACTCTAAATAAAATTTAGCAAGCAAAGCAAAATTTGTTAAGAATTGACGTAATTTTTAGCGATTTTGCGGTGAAATTGTCATAATTTCGAGAATAGCGTCATTTTTACGTCATATTCTTCGTAGTAACGCACAATAATGAAACATTTACGTCGTTATGGCATGGATTCGTCGTCTGATTGTGGGGGGTGCAGGATGAATAAAAGAATAATGGTTATTGTATGTAACAGTTTATGATAATGATATTTGAAATTTCCTTTTACATAGAGAGACAATTTTTTTCCGAAATAATACTTATAGATATTTTAATATTGTTTATATTTCAAATAATACACATCTTTTAAAATTATACACCATAGTTTCCATGTTTGTTGACCTTAATTAAGTCGAATTTTCAAGACGTAAGGATGGAATTGCATAAATTCATTAAAAATAGATTCCGAAATTCCATACAATTCCACCCTAGATTTTACCTAAAGCTAGTTCCTTAAACATCCTGTATATTATATTTAATTTGTATTTAATCATATTTAATCGTACAGTTACTGTAGCTATATCACAATAATTCATTATTAAAACGAACAGTCCAGTTAATCCTGGCCAACACTATTATAGAGAAACCACACCATTTTGCATTATAGCCATTTAGTTTTATAAAATTTTGATTCAAACGAAAACCACTCATCCATGGCACATTTTTTTAAATCTGTAACACTTAAGCCAAGTGAGCAATAAATTTAACAAACATATTTTATTCTTCACTATAATTTATATTCCCTTATAATATAATTTTATTAATTTTTTTTTGATTTTGTGTTTTATAAAGTGGCACCTTTGATTAGATTATAAAGTCATTTTTTCTGGTTTGTCACATTACATAGAATACATCTAATTCATTTCTTTAATTTTATAGTTTCGAATAGTATTATATATAAGTATATATATATGTATGTATATATATTTATATCTTCCAACTCAGAGACATTTGTTTTATATTTTGTATACAGTCTTCCGAATTTGGTCCAATCACTGACTCATTTTTGTATGGGTTTCTGTTTTATTTTCATTTTCTTGATATGATTATGGTATTAAAATACTGTTATCTATTCTACTATATATTTTTTTTATCTTTATATCTTTCTGTATCGTTCCCCCTCTCTCTCTATCTACATCTCTTTCTCTCTCTCTCTCTTTATATATTCTCGTAACTGCTTATAACCATTTATTCGTTTTGGGTTATAAATTGGGCTCCCATATCTGGTCACCTCAGTCTCAACGCTGTACAGGCCAAACTTAGCAGGAACAGGAGCGACGCGAAGTCGTTCGCGCAGGCCGCGTTACCATGATGAACGGCTGCTGGTAGTTCCCCTGAAAAACAAAGAAAAGACAAACAAGTATTATATATCGTTATTCTGCGAAATGTGCATGATTTAATCAGGTACAGTCATTTTAACGTCATTATTCGGTCAATCGTAATTTTGACGCGTCATTTTTACGTCATTCCTTAACATCTACCTCGTTTATTCCGGCCACGTTCCATCTACGTTTCCTAAACTTCATATTCTACCTACCAACGCAATAATGATTAAATAAACGTTAACGTCATTTTAATGACGTGTCCAAAAATATCGCTAAATCCAATTTATCTCTAATTTCATTAAATAATTCTATTTTGCCTTCATTAGTTCGAAATATGCACGATTTAACCGAGCACTTTTAATTTAACGTCATTATTCGGTCATTTTAACCGAAAGACGTGTTTATCACGCTTAAATGACGTCTAAAATAGGAGAAATGGCTCCGTATAACGTCGCAGATAGTAATTTAATATTTTTCAAACGATAAATAAAGCAACAAATAAACGTTTCAGCTCCAAATACTTGAGCGAACGTAAGATATTTATACCACGTGACCAGAATTAATTAGAATTTGCTTTATGCTACGTTACGTACCGTCATACATGTGTTTACAAAGGGAGAATCAATGCTACTAATTCCTCTTTGTTTCGGTACAAGTTTTTGTTTCTCGTTCCGTCCCCGACATTGCGCATCTCTGTTTTTCCGTTTTTTGCTGCCGCAATATAACACGTACGCGCGAGATTTTACGAAAATATTAGAACAGCGGGACATCAATAATAAAGAAAACATGATATATAAATCCCCCGCCAAAAAAAATCGGCAGTTTCATGATAAATAACTCTGTGACGAATTAAATTGTGATAGGTTACTGCGGTAATGTATAAAAATGCTCACCCTTACGTCGTATCGTAAAACGGGGGCGGTGGTGGGGATGACGTTCGTGGTATGAAATTAGTTAATAGATGGACGGTGCGTTTATCAATGTCATAACATGTGTATAGTATCCAGTATGAATAAGATGTTAGGTTTTCACGTCATAAGTATGAATTGATGACAAGTGGCAGTGCGGTTAGGAATGCCACGCCCAAGAATCGATGATTTGGCCCGCTGACGAACTCCTTTGTGATCTGTGATGACTGGACATCACCTATGAACTCGTTTATAGTTTAAGACAGTATTTATCAACGATGAACCTGTATTAGTTTATATTTTCTAAATAAAATTAATTTAACGCAGATATATATAGATACAGCTATGCGCGAGCGTATTATCCGAGGCTTTTATCCGAGATGAAAAGGCACAACGAAGAAAGTGAGCAATTTCGGAGATAATTGAGGTTATCCCACCCCATGCCATTTTGTTAATTCAACCGATCTATGCAATACTTAGAGCGAAAGGGCCGTGTAATTGCAACTTATAAAACATTTTCCGTTAGTGCCTGAGCGGGATTTTTAGATGGATGTATAAAAAACTAAAATAAATGTATGAAAAAATGTTGGTACGCCTGTTCAGGTTACGAAATCTAGTCTTAATGTTACTCCTGACCAAAATTTATCAAGAACTGACGTAATTTTTGCGCAATTTTGAGGTGAAACTGTCAAAGTTTAAAGAGTCGCGTCATTTTTACGTCATTCGTTGATATCTACGTTATTTATTACGTCTGTGTTACATTTATGTTTCTTAGACGCCATATTCTGACTAGTAAAGCATAATGATTCAACGACTATGTTTGTCTGGGGTATAATCTATATCTTAACTACAAGCAATTAAGTAAAATTCTAGATTACTAGCCAACTCCCTCTAGCTTTGCCTGTTCGGGTCTTTTTTTCTATGGATGACCAACATTTTTCAAGAATTGACGTAATTATGACGCGATTTAGAGGTGTCGCGTCATTTTTACGTCATTCCCTAACATATACGGTGTTTATTACGTCTAGATTACGTCCAGATTCGGTAAAGCATACATATTAAAGACTTAAAGACCATTTTAATGACGATTTGTCGTCTGGTTGTGCGGGGTGGTGGCAAAAATATTTTAAGAAAATAAAATAAATTCCGAGAAACCGACCTTGCCGCCTTGTGTTTTTATCACTTTTCTCAAAATTCCGTCCCCGATACTACGAAGCTCTCGGTGTCGTGTCGCCCGCGTTCGGCCTTGCCGTTCGTAGATCGAGTCGGTGGCGGCCGACGTGGGCGTTCGGCTCGTTTCGTTCGCATTTTGTCCTCCTATACCTTGTTTTTTATTAAGAGGACCAAATGATAAAATCCGCTTCGCGTTAGGCAAATTAAACTGACAGCTATTTTGGGCGGTAAATTTAAATGATGTATTAGAATCAAATATTCGGATGAATCCGAATGTCAAACAAGAAGCAAGAACCCGACGACCATACGAGCTCTAGTGACAGCCCTCGCACTATTGTATACCTCTATATTGTGTAAAATTTGGGAAATGAGTTACTACAGAGTATTCACATTGAATATATAGCCAGCCAAGGAATCAAGCACACGAAGAAAGTAACTTGCAATCCCATACATTCAGCACCCAAACACTCAACTCAAGAAAGGAAACGACCATACCCAATATGAATGCTTTACAGCAATATTTGAAGAATAATAACAACACAGCATTCATATTGAGTAGTCGGTTAGTTGGTAACAAAATACCAACTAACCCTATAACGACTGCACGCATTTGTGCGGGGAATTTTGAAGTTAGAAATAATTCAAAAATTGAAACCTTACGGACAGCAATTAAAAATTGCGTGTTCGCATAACGGGAATAATATAGATAGAAGAAAATTAAATGTGAAAGCGGCATAGATAGATATACAACAGCAGAAAATACTGTTGTTAGAAAATGAACCCACGGACAACGATACGTCCGTCCGCAATAACGGCACGTACCGAAGTGACACTAATAATAAACAAACGACAGTGTTTGCGATTACATTGTTATTAAACAAATAATAAAAAAGACTGTGTAAACATTAAGTGCATATACAGGGTGATACATTATCTAGTATACAGGGTGGCGCAACAAGATAATAGAAAAGTAGAATTTTGAAATAATTCAGATTTACGTAAACAAAAACTGTCTGGTGCAAATTCTCCCAGCGGTTTAATATTGAATTTAAAGCGAGGTAAATAATGTTTCCACCCTTTAAACTAGTGTAATTTGTTTAACCGCCAAATTCGCCCAAATTACCATCATTAAATATTTGCTTGTAATTATACGTATATTGTTCTAATTATACAAATAAGCTGTGGAAATTAGTGTATCCTCCCCGTGCTAGATAATTTTCGCAACGACTATATTAGGTTAAGTTCGCTTTTTTCCCGTGGTACGTCGGAGAGGCGGAAGAAGAAATTGTAAGAGACGTTTGTAAAATTAACAGTAGCAGAAGTGGCTTTAATAACGGGGCGCGCACCAGGTGTTGTGAATCGATCTTATCCCCAACAATTTCATCATCTGCGAACGAACATTGATCACAAAAGTATCGAAAGATTAGGTTAATTGCACGAAAGAGAATTCCCAAGAAAATTATTCCCTAACGTGGAATTAACTCGATGTAATATCATGAATTATGCAGGAAGCACATCGCGGTATAAATTCAGAAGTATAGTTTTATTTTATTACACGCTATTAGTCTCGATGCGTATACAGGGGATGTTATTCTTAAAATGTCAGTAGTGTGTATTCGAATGAATTCAATTTTAAACAATCTAATTTACAGAAATAGCACGCCGAATACTAAACTAAAATCGGTTAAAATAGGACACACGGATGAGTGTTTAACTGTAAAGGCAGGAATACCAGATTAAATTAACCAAAACACGTTCAATTTCAAAGAGGTATTCAGTTTCAGCTCTAAAGAATTGAATACCTGAAGAATGACAATGACAGAATAACAAAAGAAAACAATGGATCCAGTTTTGAGGTACTGTAGTGTTATCGTCGAATGATTGCAACTTCTCTCAACTCCCACAATAGCACCGGCGAATGTTTTATATTGAAATTTATTCCAATCTCTGTTTAATGTCATTTACACTATTATTCGAACTAAGTGATTTTCCTCGAGAAATTTATTCGCGTCTACTTAAACGTACATCCTTATAAATCCTTATCCTCGTTTCCTGTTCACTTGACATTTTTCCGTGAATAATGTTAAAATGTTCAAATTATTAACACCGGAAATAGGCGGGGGAAGGGGAGGGGGCCATAAATTAGCAAGAGGGCTGTGACGTAAAACTTACTTAATTGATGATATTTCGGAGGGGGAAATATACGACCACCCCATCCAGCATCAGCAATAACGAAGGTTTATTAATAATAGGACGCTTTTCTGACCGTTACAGGATAAATACGTTATGTACAAGTAACCCTGTCGGCACTAAATATAATTAAGTACTAATTAGAACTGATACGTTTCAAGTTTGTCGTAACTTTGCAAATCACCTAACCAGAACTTAATTAATGCTCTGCTTATTTAATTAAAGAATTGGCTAGCAATAATTCAAAGTGTCTGCTCCCTTAAAGGCACAGGTTTTCGAATATATTCGTATTTAATTTCAAATTATCACAATTTTAATCTGACTCATTCACGACTCTTCTATTCTGCTTCTGGATGAGTCAGATCTTCCAACGGATCTGACTGTTTAAGGAGGTCCGTCCAGATATAATTTTTTCTAAACCAACCCATCAGACTCATCAATCCAATTCAAGCTATGACTCATCCAACCCATTACGTATTAGAATCCTTTAAGACTTTTTTAAACAAGATATGAATAATCACACCGAACCTCTACCTAGATCGTTATTTATTAGGAGGAACGCACTAGATGAGCCATATCTGCAAATGCACTCAGATCTGGTGGTATGAGAGGGTGTCGCTTTCAGATAAACTGCTTTCAGAGAGTTAGTAATGCCCAAAGATCAAACTTCCACCTACATCGCTATTAATTAGCAGCATTTTCCTCGATGAGTCATATTTACCGTCAGGTCTGGTGGAGATAAGGGGTTGGTCTCATGAGATCGTTTCAAAAGCAGATAGAAAGATGTTCAGTCTTCATTCATTTAAATTGCTTTTAGAGGAGGATGAGCCATATATGTTTGATCATATTTTAAGCGCTTCTTAAGAAATTTAGACGAGCTAGGCTCATCCAGCCCAATCCAATACAAGGTATGACTCATCTTCCCCATTCTTCAATAAGTTATGAATAAGTTATCATCGATTAAATCCTAGATTTCCTTCTATATCGCTATGTCTTGGTAGGGGGCTGAAGTATACTAACACGGAATGAGCCATATCTTCTATGGTTGGCCGAAAGAGATGAGGGGGGCTGCTTTTAAAACCAAATTAAATAATTTAGAGTGTATAAGTCTTCTTCTACATCGCTTTTCTTAGTAATGGGTTGCAGTACACGAGCACTAGATGAGTCATATCGTGTTGGGAGAGGAGGAAGGGGCTCGTTTCGAAAGAAATTCATCCAGTGGGGTGTGGGGGGCTGGTTTTAAATCCAAACCAAACAATTTAGACTCTACAAGTCTTATTCTACATCGCTTTTCTTAGTAGTGGGTTGCAGTATACGAGCACTAGATGAGTCATATCGTGTTGGGAGAAGAGGAAGGGGGTCGTTTCGAAAGAAATTCGTCCAGTGGGGAGTGGGAGGCTGGTTTTAAAACCAAACCAAACAATTTAGACTCTACAAGTCTTCTTCTACATCGCTTTACTTGGTAGTGAGTTGCAGTATACGAGCACTAGATGAGTCATATCGTGTTGGGAGAGGAGGAAGGAGCTCGTTTCGAAAGAAATTCATCCAGTGGGGGGAGAGGGGCTGGTTTTAAATCCAAACCAAACAAATTAGAGTATACAAATCTTCTTTTACATCGCTTTTCTTGGTAGTGGGTTGCAGTATACGAGCACTAGATGAGTCATATCGTGTTGGGAGAGGAGGAAGGGGTTCGTTTCGAAAGAAATTCATCCAGTGGGGGGTGGAGGGCTGGTTTTAAATCCAAGCCAAACAAATTAGAGTATACAAATCTTCTTTTACATCGCTTTTCTTAGTAGTGGGTTGCAGTATACGAGCACTAGATGAGTCATATCGTATTGGGAGAGGAGGAAGGGGGTCGTTTCGAAAGAAATTCATCCAGTGGGGGGTGGGGGGCTGGTTTTAAATCCAAACCAAACAATTTAGAGTATACAAATCTTCTACATCGTTTTACTTGGTAGTGGGTTGCAGTATACGAGCACTAGATGAGTCATATCGTGTTGGGAGAGGA
>SMLS01061319.1:0-20100 GCA_004785975.1 Popillia japonica
ATTATTATTATTATTATTATTATTATTATTATTATTATTATTATTATACGCACGCACTCAAATAGGCATGTGTAAAGAAGATTTTGTTTCTTTATCAGATGTTCCCAATATTCAAATGTTTCTGTAAAACAAAATGCGTTTCGAAAAAATGTAAATATAAAAACCATAACGTACTGTGTAACTCAAAATGTCATAGTACTCTTCGTTGCAATAATAAATAGTATCATTGCCGTATTTGCGATTAATCTTCTGTAACACCATTATGTATTTTGGGTAACAATAACTTGGACGACTTAATTTAGCAGCCCCTTTATTAAAAAACAATAAATTACATAATTTGTCTACACTACCGTACTGTCTAGACAAAATTCAATGTGTCGTTCGGTTTTTGTCTGAAAAATACAGACATTTCGGGTTTTGACTAGACAAACCGCGAAATGTCTGAATTTCGTGCTTTGTCTGTAACATACAGGATGTCCGCGATATACAAAGCATGCTTTTAAGGGATGATAGCTACAACGATGTAGAAACAAAAAAGACAAAGTAAAAATTCTAGAAAAGCGGTCAAAGTAAAGTCTACCATCAATCCTATATTATTCATTTTTAAAACCTACTTTATGTTAAGGTAATCACAAGAAGCCAATAACGTCACGACCATACTCTGACACTGTCTGAGAGAATTCACTAATCACAGACCCCGGCGAAAACCGACCACTCGAGCATTTACCGTTTTGTCCCGAGTACAAGAACTGTATGACACTGCCGCACATTTTTTCAATATATGAAAATACAGGGTGTCGGCGATATACAAAGCATGCTTTTACGGGATGATAGCTACAACTATTTAGAAACAAAAACTTATAATACACATTGGGTCTATCTGTAAGCGTAAACGAGAAAAAAAAATATTTCTAAAAAACCTTATTTGGTCAAACTGTACAAGAAAACTCATCCATATTGCTTCTTAAATAACCAAAAAACCATATCAATAATTTAGGGTTGAAAATAACTGAAAACAACGATGAAAACGAATTATTTAATACTTTGAAATTGAAGCGTGGTGTCATTTCTCTCACACCATACTGTACACGTATTGAATAGAGGCACAGATGCAAGCCAAGCATCATCTGTTTATACGACCTTGAACTACATTAGACTATTGTATCGTACGAAGTTGATGGCCATACGTTTTAAAAATATAGGTACCTCTGCGTTTTTTTTTAAATGTTATGACAATAAAATCGATGTTATGTTGAAGTTAGAGTGAAAAGAGCGTATTTAATAGCAGCCTCCGATCGGTGAATGAAAGTTTTTGAGGGAAAGTCGCATTGAATGAAAACAATGCAATTACTGCAATTATGTTATGGCGCTTTAAGCTCTTTCGTAAAGGCTACTACAAAATTGGGTTATTTTCTTTTATTTGTGATAAATTGGTGGTCCTAAAAAGGACTTTTTTGAGAGACAGGCGAAAATGTATTACAGGAAAGGCTCGATGTGTTGCCCATTTTCAAGGACACACGCCTGTAATCGTCGGGTAAATCCTGCACTGATCGGCTGGCTCTGTACAGTATGCGTCGAAGTTTGAGAAACAATTTCTTTTCTCGTTTACGCTTACAGATAGACCCAAGGTGTATTATATGTTTTTGTTTCTAAATCGTTGTAGCTATCATCCCTTAAAAGCATGCTTTGTATATCGCGGACACCCTGTATACACTCTTGGTGATAAGCTAGGTGGTAGTTACACCTACCTAGTTAATTGCTTTCTTGAAAACCTAAACATTTTACGCAGAATATTATTTTCGAGGGGTAATCATAATTTCTTCATCCTGTCAGTTATAAATAATTATCCAATTACTAAGCACCTTCTTTCTACCTGTTGCGCTCTTATAACCGTAGACAGTATACACATTTTAATAGAAGCTCTCACCGTAACTGTAGGATACATTAAGTAAAACTTCGAGCACTACCTTCCTCGCTCCAGAAACAATTAACCCGATTTCCGTATCAAACAAATTCATAAATATCGATTTTAATTTAGATTTTAATCAAGAGGGATCCTTCCACGCTAATAACACCGACGTGCGATACCAAGGCACCCATAACATTAGACACCCCTTGAATTCTCCTTCTATATTTGTAATTCAAATCGTAATTTAAATACGCGTTAATATTAGTTGCGTATAATATATTAAATGTGAAATATTGGCGCGGTTTTCCGCCAGAGAGCGCGCACAACGTTGCCCATTTATTATTTTGTGGCGCCGGACACGGTTACATTTAAATAAATTTTGTGGAGGCGCTTTGATAGTAAATGGTGGTGGTGGTGAATTGAAGTTTAACATTTCACTGGAAACGGTTTAATAATAACAAATAGAGGAATTCAAAATTAATTTTCACTGTTCTCGGAAATATTGTAATATGGGCAAAATTGGTTTGTATAAATAAGTCACAAACTATCGTCTATAATAAATTTGGTATTCCATGATAATGAATCCACTGCATCTATTAATAAATTATAATTTATAATAAATTTGTTATTTATGTGTACAAATAAAAATAATATTCAATAAAATTTATTTAACAAAATTTGGTAATTATTAAAGGAAAAATTATTTTAATATAATTGATATATTAGTTTTATACTGTTTATTTTTTCCGACACTATTCACTTTTCACTCTGTATACTCATATGAACTTTTATGATCAACATAACCTCAGGAATCAGCTATTAATGTATGTCGCATATATTGAGAATCACCCTCTATATTTTTTCTTATTAGGTATATGTATTTTTATGACCTTTTTTACTTATCTTATTCTCCTGATATTTTTTCCACTTCTAGGTGAATTACAACACTCTAATTCGAATAAAGATCAAATTTATTCTAAAACTTTTACAATATAATTTGGTTTTCGTTACAACTTCGTCGGTGGAATAAAATTGACATTTAATTCGCGTCAAATAATAAATAAATAAGTAGCCATGCCTATCAACAAAATTATCTACCGACAAAGAAATTCTGTGATATATAGGATTATGTTTACAATATAGTGGACAATTTAAGGTAAGAATAATGATCTTTATATCAATGTATTTTTTTGTCAAGCTCAATTCTGTTCAAGGACTAGGAAAAAAAATGGCAAAAACCTAGTCAAGAGCTTAATTTGATAAAATTCAGGCGTGATTAGGTGATTAAATTATTATACATAATACTTAAATTTTCTATATCTGTTCTAAAATTGACCGCGTTATTTTCTTTTTGAATGTATATCATTTCACATATTAATCTCTTTTTATGATTATTTTCTTTTTTTTTAAATCTTAACATTTTCAAAATCAAAGTTATGTCGAAATTCTTTAGAATGCTTGGAAACAAAGCAGTTTCCGCGGTTATGATATGCATTACAGTATATTGATGACTAGACCGTCGTTTTTTTAAATACTGTCTAGTTTGCCCTATATAACATTTATCACAGTTTTTGCATTCTAATTTATATAGGTTCGACATTACTTTGATTATCTTTTTTAATCTTAGCTTTCAAATTTGTAAGTAACTGTCTATTATTGTTTGGTGTAAATGTAATGTTTATATCTGATTTTTTTGAATTCGTATTTAATTTTGTCACTTAAGTCGTTGATGTATGGAATTGTGTGATATATTTTACTATTTCGTTAACTACTAATTAGTGGATTATTTTCACTTTGAATTTTGTTTGTGGGATCTTTTTGTAAAATAATATATCTATGTGTTGTTGTCATTTAATAATGAATGAAGTGGAAAACATATCAGGCTTCCAAACTTTGTCACGGTAGCGTAATTACAGTTAAGTTCACTCTTGCTTTATTATTATTAATAATAATAATAATAATAATAATAATAATAATAATAATAATAATAAGTAGTCATAGTAGGTGCGACGGGTGAGATCCCTAAAAGTCTGCATGAAGCTCTGAAACAACTAGGACTGCCACAACAGCTATACAAGCAGCTTCAAAAGACGGTGATCCTGGAAGCATGCCACATCATGCGTAAAACACTTAACGAGGCGTAAAAACTACCACCGTCCCTGATACCATAACCACAAATATTATTATTATTTTTTTTTTTTTCTTAAACAAACCGTCTGAGCCCGCCCGTTGGCATTTTGCTCCGGGCGTGGTTAATAGTCCCCATCCTCCTCAAGGATGCGGAGTGCGCTGGGCCAGCATTTCATAATTATAATAATAATAATAATAATATTTATTTATCCAACAGCATACAGCCAATTACAGGATATATATTTAAACCGATAATCGATATAGCAATTGCATAACGCTCTACATGCACATACACTTCCAAAAATATGCCCGCGTAATTCTAATACCACTTATAGAGGAATTGCGCACAATACCGATGCCGCTAATAGATACAGGATAGTGAACTGCGAAGTACATGATGATGTGGTCACGAGCAAATTACACAGATGGCGACGTAAGCAATGGGGAGCGCTGAAGGGCGTCGACAATATCGTAACAAGGGACGTCATCGCGTATATATATATATACGTCCAATATTCAATTTCGAAAGCCTCATTTCAATGAACGCCGCTAGAAACGTGATACGAGGCTTAATTGATCGTGATATTGTCATGCTGTTGAGCACGTATCCTAACGCGGAGGTAGTAAACGCTCAGATCTGCAATTGTATGGACCGCAATATTTTTCCGGACCAGACCACAACACGGTATTTTATAGCGTTGAAGCTTAAGTCTGGTATTTATTACTTAATCTACGAAATAATACAGGATTAAATTCTAACTCTTAGCAAAGTAATGTCATCTTTGTAGTTTTTGTGTTAAAAGTTATAATTGTTGTCGCTAATTAACAAACTCAATAATAATAATAACAATAATAGAAGTAAAGTAAAATCAGCCAATTCGAAAACAGTTGAGTGAATAATGTGCTAACTACCTATAAAAAGAAATTACAAAGAGTATGAATTCCTTTTAAATTTCTCTTATGTAACCGAACATTACTACTTAGTAGAGCCTTTGGCATTCAGAACAATAGCCCAAACGGGGATTTTACTCCAAACTCCAACAAATAAATATTTCATATCAAAGCTTTCCTCTACTTCGCCGAACTTTTTGTCTCTTGCGTAATTGCATTAGGTACTTAGTCGAATCTTTCTCCGCGAATTATACGCTGCAATGTGGGTTTATTTTTATTTGAAAGCTGTATTTTGTCCCCGTACAAAGAAACGAATTACATTTATACCTTTTAGCTGAAGGAAAATAGAAAATAACGGTTATTAAACAGAAAAAAATATGATTGCGTAAAGTGCTTTATATTTGCAATACTTTGCGGATTTTTATTTTCTTTTTTGAATATATGTATAACTTGCAAAGATACAATAATATAACCTAATAGCAGTAGAAATTGCAAAAACATGAGTGAATTTGGGATATAAGTTACAATTCAATTCAAGGAGGAAGGTCCTTTATTTGACAAAATTGATTAAATTTTTTTCCCATTATGCGAGATTTCGATTATATTTACGATACCCCTGAATTTGATAAAAGTTTGTATATTTTGACATTTGTTAGGCAATCTAACGGCCAGTTTACGATTTCCTGAATAATTTCCAAATATTTTTCGAAGTCATTTGAGTAAGTGATAAACTAACTTATAATTTGTGTTAAAGATATTAAAAATAAAATGAAAATACAGAAAAACAAAACATATGTAACTCTACAACATTATTTCGTCTTAATAAAAAAAATACATATACCTATGTATATGTATATTATAAACCTAAGCCTAATTGCACATAAAAAAATATTCACAAAGTAAGAATTAAATATGTAGGTACCTAATAATCTGCATAAGTTTCATATTTTTGCGAACTGCCAATTTATTTTAAATTTCAGTATTGATTAAATAACTTGGACTCATTAATATTGACACCTTTTTCTTGAAAAAAAATTATTGAATTTTGTACGTCCTTCCAGTGCATTTGGGTTTTTAAACTCATCCAAAATATTATTTTAAAATGATTTAAAGTTTCAGTCCGCATTTTTAAATATACACTTTTCATATACGGAGAAAAAGTTCTTTTTCAAAATCATAATTTCAGTATCCATTTCCGAATTTTTGATAAATATTTGTTTAACTTTTAAGGGTAGAAACTGTTCTTCAATACGCTGTTGCAAGGAAGTTCCAACAGTTTATAAACATTCCAAAACCTCCAATACAGAATTATCCTCCCTTGTGCTTCACTAAGTTTATTTTCAAAAATCTTTCGAATAGTATCTGGAGATGATTGGTCTGATAGAAAATAGGACCGGAGAGCATCATATAATTCTAGTATTCTATTCAGACAAGGGTAAAATGATAGCCATCGTGTTTTACTATGAAATAGAAGTTATTATTCTACATCGGCGAATTCGCAAAAACTTTTTAATGATTCGGTTCGTATGGTGTATATAGAAAAATGATTGTAAATTTTCAAAACTAGTGACTCAACGTCGACAGACAAAGAGTCAGTGCCGTTTTGTATACAGTTATTAAGTACATGAACAGAGCAACCTACGCCAATAATATTGCTGTTAACGATTTGTTTTAAATCTGAGAACACATTTTTTGTACCAGCCCTTTTCGCCCCTTCAAAATTTGTGTTACAGTTATCACCTGCAAAAGCAACACAATTATCACGTAAATTGTATTTTTGAAGTACTTCAGTTAAATAATTTACAATTGTTTCTGATTTTTCACCATTAAGATTGCTAATCTAGCTATATGAATGCTTACTTTTTGTAGTCAAACAAAAATTTGCATTTGAACATTATCATAAGTATAATACAAGAACACTTGACAAATTATCCCGTTCACAGATTGAAAGTAATCGAAAAAGGACCATACTACATGTGCATAAATTTTTTTAACAAACTACCCCCTTCTTTTAAACAGTTATCAACTAATAATTTCAAAACAACAATTAGAAAGCTTCTGATAAATTTAGAACCTTATACTCTGGCTGACTATTTAGATCATAAGAACCTGCAAAATTTAATTTAAGTTGTGTTTACTTTTATATTTTTGTTTTTTGACAAGATGTTGTTCTAAATCAAGTTTTCCTTTATTGGCAATAGAAAAACTGGTCTTGCACACAGGACAATATATGTACTTCAGATTCAATTTTTATAACTTTGAACATTGTGTACTGTTCTTGTAAGCTTTGAGAAAATTTGCATTTTCTTTTCGGCATTATTCTTATTCACAAAGTAAAAATTCTAGAAAAGCGGTCAAAGTAAAGTCTACCATCAATCCTATATTATTCATTTTTAAAACCTACTTTATGTTAAGGTTATCACAAGAAGCCAATAACGTCACGACCATACTCTGACACTGTCTGACAGAATTAACTAATCATAGACCCCGGCGAAAACCGAGCACTCGAGCATTTACCGTTTTGTTCCGAGTACAAGAACTGTATAACACTGCCGGACATTTTTTCAATATATGGAAATATAGGGCGTCGGCGATATACAAAGCATGCTTTGAAGGGATGATAGCTACAACGATTTAGAAACAAAAACTTATAATACACCTTGGGTCTGTAAGCGTAAACGAGAAAAAAAAATTATTTCTAAAAAACCTTATTTGGTCAAACTGTACAAGAAAACTCATACATATTGCTTCTTAAATAACCAAAAAACCATATCAAAAATTTAGGGTTGAAAATAACTGAAAACAACGATGAAAACGAATTATTTAATACTTTGAAATTGAAGCGTGGTGTCATTTCTCTTACACCATACTGTACACGTATTCAATAGAAGTACAGATGCAAGCCAAGCATCATATGTTAATACGACCTTCAACTACATTTGACCATTATATCGTACGAAGTCAATGGCCATACGCTTTAAAAATAAAGGTACCTTTGCGTTTTTTTTAAATGTTATGACAATAAAATCGGTGTTATGTTGAAGTTAGAGTGAAAAGGGCGTGTTTAATAGTAGCTTTCATCGGTAAATGAAAATTTAAGCTGAGGGAAAGTCGCATTAAATGAAAACAATGTAATTTCTGCAATTATGTTATGGCGGTTTAAGCTCTTTCGTAAACGCTACTACAAAATTGAGTTCTTTTCTTTTATTTGTGATAAATTGGTGGTCCTAAAAAGGACCTTTTTGAGAGACAGTTGCCCATTTGCAAGAACACACGCCTGTAACACACGTCAGGTAAATCCTGCACTGATCGGCTGCACCTGTACAGTATGCGTCAAAGTTTGTGACATAAGAAATATTTTTTTTTCTCGTTTACGCTTACAGATAGACCCAAGGTGTATTATATGTTTTTGTTTCTAAATCGTTGTAGCTATCATCCCTTAAAAGCATGCGTTGTATATCGCGGACACCTTGTATATACCGGACAAAAAATAACACTTCAAAAATAGGACATGTCCGGTAAAAAGAGGATGAATGGTAACCCTATGTCTATGTCTTATGTAAGTAAGAGTTTTGATGTTTATTGCTATGGAATAGCGTATAGTTCATCAGCATGAAAAAAACAAATTACTTAAAATGGTTAAAAGAAGATCGTGGAAAATATTGTCAGAATTACAATAAGGTCGCCAGGGGTCGTAACCGCCATCTTAAACTTTTAAAGCGATTTTTCACTGAAATCCACTCAGTAAATGTTACTGAAAATATCTGCCTTTTAATGCTAAGCTTGACTCAAATAATTTTTGTTTAACACTTTTTGGTGTATCTATTAAAATAAAGCGGTTTTTTAAATAAACAGCTGTAACTCCTAAACAGCATCTTATCTATGATATGTCTAATTCCTACTGATGCCGCTAGAGCGTGCTTTTTGATATAATAACAGAAAATTGCAAATATCTCTAAAACATTAAATTCAATAATATGATTTTTTTTTCATAAAAATGTAGTGAAATGATGACCTAAATAAGTTAGCGAAAACGGTATCTCGATATCTTATTGGTAGCTTGAAATATCGAAGAAAGAAAGTTTCGTTTTTATATTACCAAAAAAATGCTATTGCACCGGTAATTATTGTTGTTTATTTGCCTGTTTTCAAGATTTAATCATGAAATTTCATTATTTAATAAATTTTAAATAATAAAAGAATTTTTAGCTTAAAGAAATTAAAAAAAAAACGTGCAGAACAAAGGACCGATTTTGAGATAAAACTATGTTCGCATTGTCTTGCATAATTTTTTTTTTCGCAGAAAAAGCATCATTGATAAAAAAGTTGACATTCTTATCATAGCATGCCAAAAAATTAATTTTAACAAATTACTCCTGTCACCTGATGTTACAATAAGTATAATCATTCCCATATTTGCAGAGTAAACAAACAATTCCAATCAGTATAAGTACCCATGCGTGACACGAATTTATTAACCATTAAATCCCTAGTAATGGTAGAAACTTTTTTACTATTTCCCGTAGTTTTAATTAATTTCACGCAACGATAAATTGTAAATTGAACATTGTCCATATAGTTTCAAATACATATATATATATATATATATATATATAGCCTCAATCAGCAGAAACATTTCTATTTTCAGTACAGCAATAACTGAAAATTTGTGTTATAATTTTGCCCGAAAAAACAGCGGTTTAAATCCACCAAAATTCGCTTTAATTATTTTTTTATCTAATACATAGAAATTCTATGTAGAACGTAATTTAGATTGATTTACAATTACGGCGGCAATTTCGATATCGAGTATAAAGATAATTTACATTTACATCGTCTGTGTGTGGTGTTGTTTGCAATTGAACACATCTGTCAAATTGAGTGTTATTTTGAATTTATATATACAAACATACAAGATATACAGTGCAGTTTGTACAATGAGGTTAGTATAGCGAATTTCCTAAATTAGGAATGATTTGTTTCATTTCCAGATAGTAGTATAATTGTGCCATTCATTAAAGAAGTTCCCCTTCAACGAAAATATTTGCCTCGTTTAAAACTTCTAAACCAGGTCAGCTTGTCAATAAAGCTGAACTTCGAAAAAGCTAGGAAAAACTAAATTTTAACGTATGCGTTAACGTTGAAAGTTCGTATTTAGTGTAATTACATAAGTTAAATATATAGCTATGCGTTATTTATGACTGTGACAGTTGGCTTCTCTCATCTTCTAAGTAGTGTCATCCAACAGTTTAGAGGGGCACTTGCGAACTTGTGATGTTAGGCAAGTTTCCGAAGCTAAATATCTGAACTAAATGAAGGGCAACGTACACAGATTTGTATGTATAAGGACATAAACTTCCTCTTTGATGAAATGTTCGTGTTAGGGACGGTTTACTTATGACCCATAAATATTTCATGCTCATTCTTATTAGGGCATTATTTTATAATATCTTAGACATAGAAATTAATTTTTTTATAGAATAAATATGTACATTTTACCCCAGTTTACGCTATCAAACTATATGTATAACCTTTTCAGTAGCTAGTAACAATTGATAACCACTATAAAGAGCTAATATTTTCGTTACTTAAGTCAGTTTATAAGCAAGAAATCTCAGATAAAAAAATTAAATTATGTACAGGACAAGTATAAATCGAATTTTGTAGGAAACCAGGTAGCTATAAATAAATCTCTTCCCCTGATGCAACATCCTCGAATCGAAGATAGAGCTTTTGAATTCTTTAGTATTTATGCCGACGGCGTGGAATAATATCATTCGGATAATGAAAAAATATGAACGCCGCGCGGAATGAGCTAATACGTTTTTTATTAACAATTCTTTTATTGCATTGCAAAAATTTCTTATAAATTTTTAATATTTCTATTAAAAAAAAACGACAAAATTGAATATTTTTTCTTAATAGTATCTTTGAAGTACAAACCAAAATTTTAAAGTTTTGTTAGAGACAGAGAAAAAAAAATCAACGTCCTGATTAAGCATTCCAGTGGTATCAAATCTCCTCATACAGACAAAGGAATTTGATGGTTTTCTCCCGCCGCCTTACATATTTCCTTGTTAAATTATTACCTCAGTAATATGTTCACAAAAGAAAAAAAAGCTTTGTGTCATATGTCCTTTCCATTTTATTATTCTTCCTAGTCCACTTTGTTCTGATGATTCCGTGCAAATGTGAGACGATATCTGATTCTTTTTTTCTTTTATTTGGAGAGTAATATGTGTTTCGCGATGAATACGGTTCGAAAAGTGTCACATTCGGAAAAAAGAATGAATTCGTATATTAACTGAAATACGGTTTCTTGTATGAATATGTCTTCTCTGAAAATGGTGATAATCAATGATATTATTATAATGTACTTGTGGTTCTACACGTTTGGTTACTGCTTGTAAAATACAATTTTATTGAAATGTAGATTTGAAAATTTCAAGTTTATCGATTGGGATAAGTTGGCAGTAAATGCGTTAGTTCAGTGTAACACTTTTATGGTAGAAATGCCTGGAAGAATAAGAAAGAGAAAAGAAAAGAAAACTTATAAAGCCAGCTGGAGAAGGTTCCAAGGATTGGAGCACTAATGTGGAATTCGTTCTTTAAAGGTAGGTAACTCAAAAACAACAACAAATCTGCTTGTGAAGTTGCAAAAGAAGCATTTCAAAATAATCTGCTAACTTTGGTGCATACTGGACAATGCCTTCACAAGATAGCAACATCCATCAAAGCTTAAAGAAAGTTATTTAAAAGATTCCATTTTCACAATTGTTGGCCAGTTGCACCTTCATGCCAGTTTAGTCTTCTAGACGTAACTTGTACTCGACCAAAAAATTCTGCAAATTAGTGAAGAGTTAGCGCGGTTGCGCCTCTCCTGTTTGCTACTGAGTAGTTGCCAAGAAATTTGCCTTATCCACAGTTGCTATACAGGGACATTCTGTTGGTGCACAATGAACAGTTAAAATTCCTCTAAGTAACTTTGTCTTGTCTCTGCTCATAAAGATTGCCCTGAGCAGTCTGTTTTCCTCACTTGGCCGAATACTGAAAGCTCCATTTCAGTGGGACCAGTGCCTAGTATCAACCTCAGATTTGTCAAAAGTTTTGATACTGTTAAAGCCACTTTACACCATGCTACATGCATACTTTTTCTATACTAAATTCTATTCTAGGATTTTCGAAATACTTTTTTTAGGTGGGAGTACAACAAATCAATACGTGATGGCGCTAGTATAGTATATCTAGTATAGTTTAGTGTAAAGCGGTCTTTACATAATACTTTTTCTGACTATTTTTTCTAGTTTCTAAATAATAGTATAGAAAACGTATGAATCTAGCATGGTGTAAAGTGGTCCTTACAAGAATTCCTATGTACGCATAAGTTATCTACTTGTGAATGGTCTTATGTTAACTTGTCAGTTAGTTTATTGCTTCTGCTTCTAGAGGGGGTTAGTACTCTTCTCAATGGAGTAATATAGTTCTGATTTTCGAGCTTCCTATGGCACCCGCGATAGGAAGGCAGTTAGGCGATCAGATAGAATTCCAACCGATCCATTTCTAACATGATTCAAGCACAAGTCTGAATGGCGATTACTTCAGCCTGGAAAATTCAATTGAATTGGTTTTCATTTCCTTTGGGTTCCAACGCCCATTCGACGTTTCCAAAACATTCTCTGATTAGCGAGAGACTCGATTTGTAAATGTTGGCTTTTGCAGTCTGTATACGTTGGATTTCCAACTAAAACTGAAAGTGGATTGGGTGAATCTTAACTCTAAGCTTATTTAAAATGATGCCAATACTTAATTTGTATAAAAAGTGAGTGGTGGGATAAAAAGGTTAAGATGCTTGAGCAACAATTGATAAATATGGAAAAGGTAGTGAGAATAATGATTTATAAAGTGAGCACACTGTGCTGTTGCATTTCAACCACTAAGGGTACCTTCGCTTGAACGTCAACGTCGTTTGAAGGGCAACTTTAGTATATCCTGTGTGATTGGTAGTTTCCAAGTCTCACCTGATTTCATTAAAGTTTGAATCTGATACCCGAAAACTTTTGACTTTCCTCGGATGAAATTCACAATGTCGCGTTAATACAACAAAGCACAAATTTCATAATTCCAATACATCCAAACATCTTATTACAACATCAAGAAGTTGAATCTAGACATAAATTTTTGCGTTTATACATCCATCCCCGTCACCCAATTATTCGTCCCGCCAAAACTTCTCTTTCATCATGACGTCGTCGGAAATACAAAACGTCAAATTAGGCGTGCATTTTCCAACGGATAAACTGCTTTCGGCTACTACCATACCGTTACCCACATTAAAAAGACCGTTTTGGACCGCTCCGAAAGTTTCGAAATTAATATGACCAGACGCCGCACAACCGCAAAGCCTTGTTGCGTAAGGCGTCCGAGTCGTTTGAGCCTGACCAACGCCGTTGTCAGAAGTTAGTCGCTTGGAGGGCGTTAGCGGCAATGAGGATATTATATTCTCCCAAGGACAATATCTTTCATTCCTCTACTGCTGCGGTAAAATTATGTAAAGGTTTTTAAGTACCGCGGAGAGCGCCGTAATTGAATAAAATTTACAATGCTTTTTCGTTATTAAGATTAATTACGTCGGTGCTTAGGCAACCTAAGCGGTCCTAATTATTGGCGAGCGTAATCATAGTATGTATAACTTCGAGGGGGATAATCAAACGGTTTGCGTATATTTAAATACCAGGGAAATTTTGCGTAGATAATTGCCTGGAAGGCAAACCGGACGAGTTTAACAACTCGAAGTGTTTGCTACGTTTTTTATTAAAAATATTTTGCTTCGAGTATATACCTTTGTGATTACCAAAATTTGTACAAAATGCATTTTCAACACTTGTTTAAAAAAAAATTGTCGTATTTAACTGTATTTTGGTGGGTTAGCATTATCTGCTACAAAGATGATAAGATTATTCTTTGTAAATATTATTCTGTGTTATCCTAATTAGTAAATTTTTGAAAATCCAGAACGTATAGCAAAATTTTAGCCAAAATGAGATTTAGTTAAAAATGTGAGGGAATTCATACGATCAAATGTAGAAAAAGGACAATATGGCTTATATTTCCAGTTGCAGATCAGTTTCAGATTCTTCTCACTGATTGTGTCTGATGAGATGGCTGCTTCTCAGTCACATAGCTCGGCCTTTGGAGATCGTACTTTTCGTAGATTTAAGCTTTTATGTGGGATTGGGAAATTTGATTAAGTAGTTTTGATATTTTGCGGTTTTGATTAGATGTTTTGGTCAGCTGCCAAAACAAAGAAAAAGTTTTTCTTCATTTTTGTAATTTTTAAAGTTAGATGTTTTGTTTTGATCATGATCGTCTTGACTGTTGCGTTCACTTTCAACTATATGTTCGATTTTTGTGTAGATCATTTTTATTTTAACTAGTTTTCTTTGCTGTTGATTTCTTCGTCAATCGAGATATTTTCGTGGAAGAATTTCTTATTAAAAAAATTCATTCCTTTTATTTTTTGTTATATAATTCCTTGAGGCGCTTCCTTAGATGTTTGGAAATAAATTAGTGATTACTATTTTTGGCTTTTCATCTGAAGTAATATAATCCACATTAATATTTATTTTCTCATTTTTGTTCCCTGGCATTTATCGTTAACCACCGATAAAGTATTACATCATTTCAGCTAATAGCTTATTACTTGTCACTTGTGTTGTTTGTTTGATTCCGAAAAGAAGCCATTGTAGACTATATTGTGTGAAGGCGTCAATTTTGCGTCTAGCCTGTGCTTCAACTAATAGTAGTGAAAATAATGCCTCCTATGATACTTTCAACCTTTTCAAAGTATCCAAATATTTTTGTGATACTCATCTTGTTTGAGCAGAAGTACCTTTACTTCTGCTCAAACAAGATGAGTATCACAAAAATATTTGGACACAGCTAAAAGTTATTGGATGGAAGACGTATTGTGCAACTGGTCCACTAGTATATAAGTAGTAATATAAGAAATTTGTGGAGATGAGAAGGACAAGCTACCCACACCAAGGAATAGTTCAGCATCATACTTGCTTCGTTCTAGAGATAAAACTTCCAAAATCCTTACGACAATATAGAAGTGAAATGGTAAAGTATTAACCGATAATGATATGAATAGACTGCAACTAAAAACTCTATTTTCGTCATAAATATTCTTCTAACACTCGAAAACAAACTCCTTAGCCTGCCTATGAACTCCCGGAAAGCATCTTTCTTTTGCCACCTTTTCCCTATTTTGATGTTTATATATGATATCTTGTTTCTTTTGTCATCAGGTCTTAGAGACTTTAAAATAAGTTTAATTTGTTGATTTTATTCTCCTCATATCTGCTTCCTAATATATTCAGCTTCCAAATAACAAACTTTTGTTAGAGCATATTTCAATCACTGAATATACGAGTAGTTCAGGTACAGTAATATTTCTCTAGGAAAGTTGTACAGGTACCTTGCTACTCTTATTTAAACATTCAAACATGGTTACAAATAAATCAAACGAGTCTTAATGTTTGTGCAGCCATATGTCAAATTGGAGAATCAGGATTTCTCACTGAAGATAAGTTGGGAGCCAGCCAATATTTTGCCATCTCTGGAAACCATAATATCTCCAAGAACAACAAGGGGAATTTCATTTGATAATTTTTAGTAGCAAGAAGTTACTATTTTAGGAATAAATACAGTAAAAATTGCCAATTGTTTCCAAATTTCAAAAAGCTTTTGAGAAAAAATATACAATCAACCCAAAAGAAAGCTAATATGAGGCAGTTAGGGACTAAATATTACTTTTTTGACTGGTCAGTGCTTTCTGAACACCACACCGTCACAACTAATGGATTCTCATAACAAATGGAGGAACAGAAAGATTGGAAGCGAAGCAGTCAATCCTGTGGTCATCCAGTGAGCTAGCCTATCTGCAGTTGCGAGAATGAAAAATCAAATTTATTTCGTTTCAAAAAAGTTTGAAAACTAACTTTAACAAACAATATTTATCCAAAGGGAAGCATTGATCAATTGCAAATTTCAGTTTTATTCGATGAATGTGGAAATTTGAAAGAGAAGTTTAGGCGAGGAGGTCTGTCAGAAAAAAAACTAAGCTAGTCTTCTTACCAAAGTGTTATGGAATCTTGACACTCTTTCCAGAACATTTTCAGCTAGGCTGGTATTCAAAATGCTGAAGCCACTGCACTTTCCTCACATCCTTCCAACCCTTAAGTATGAATAAGAAGTTTCATTTTCAAGCTCAACTACATTTCTGAAACTGACCACTCATGTATTGTCTACCCAACCTGTTGCTGTATAAAATTCATTTGTGTTCAGCAATGAGCTACAGTTGCTTCAGACCTTCAGATTTACAAGGTCACCTCATTAGCCTTTTTCCTAGAATATTACAAGGCATTTAAGAGTTTAGTCACGTTCCTTGTTAGTGGTCCAAGTTTAATTATTATTGTAGATATTGTATTGTAAAAAGAAGGGTCGTACAGATTCCATAACCTCTCCTCATTGCAACCTATTCATCTACTGTGAATACCCTCTTCCTTTAATGCCCTTCTAACCTGTTCTTAACGAATCCCAGGATTAGTTTACTGAAACCTTTGCCAGTCTAATGCTTCGCACTCACAAAGTATGTGCTCGACTGTCTCAGTTCGCAAAATTGCCTTGATCAGCTTTGCCTAAGTTTCTGTGGTGATAATTCAGAGGACAACGGCCAGTAAGCTGGCACGTGAGGGTTCTTAAGTCTGAAATTCTTAGATCAAGAAGGATTTTATTACTATTGGGCGTGCAGTTGATAAATTTCTTCGCCTGTGTTTGCCCGGGAGTTTTCCTCTTGAGAGATGAGATTTTGTTTGCTTCCCAGTCTTTATGTTCCTCCTTGAGCTGGTACCTTGACAGGCCAAAGAAGTGCATGCCAGTGGCTTGTTTTGAGGTTCAATTACTATGGTTTACATCTTTTTGACGTAAGTTGCGCAATTATCTTGGCAAAGTAATTTTTATATATAGTCTGTTTATGACAACAGACGAGGCATGTCATCAATATACGTCTCTCTAATAGATTATGTATGAAGTCATGATAGCTCATTTACATGGAATTCGTACAGTTCATACTCACGAGATGGCAACATCGTACAGGACAGGCACCTTTGTATACAAAAAATACCTATATCTGTAGTTATTTCTGATTTTACTGGTTATATCGTGCTTATAGATATTTTGTTTGAAATTATTAATTAACACTAGAATAGCTACAATATAGAACTGCAGACTTTATAGAAATAATAATGGTTATCAGAACAACTAACTTTACAATTTTAGCCATACACTGTATATTTTCATCTGAAACTGCTTCTTAGAAAAAGCTGTATTAAGTCAAATGTCAGGTGTCCCGATTCTCTTGCCTAGGGAGAGATTTCTATTTTAATTTTATCAGTATTGACAAGACTTCTGTATTAAAGAAGCACTCTGTAGTGCTTTGCTCTGTACCTTTATAAATCACATATGTCTTTGAGCATTGGTAAGATCAATTTCTCCATCTACCTTTTGCGATAGCTCGCTCCCACATATCCAGGTATACATGACACAATCACAAAGTCGCATACATTTGATTTGTAATTTTAATAAATAAATTGTATCTAATCCTCCAGACATACCAGATCAGTCCATGAATCCAGACGTGTGGGCGTCCTACAGGTAAAATCGAACAGAACATCCGTTTTCAAACGAAATATAGCATAATCGGCAATTTCCACGGGTGAAGTTCAAAGAACAGACGCAAACATTGACATTTTCTTGTTTCTCCCACGCGTTATAAAAAGAATATCTATAAATAGATGAGCAGGGTAAACAACGTGTTTGCTTGACTAAATTAAAATCAGATACGCCGGTGTAGATTACTGCTAAATCTATTCTCTTCAGCAAAAATAACAGCTCCCCGACTGAGATACTCGTGCAACGTAAATCAATAACTGTCCGTTTACCTTTTTAAAGACCACCAGCGACTGCAAAATCTCTACAAGATTGCCAAACAAAAATAACACCGCTACGTGTTCTGACACATTCTGGAAACTACCGTGTAAGTTTCTATCCCACCGTGAGTTTTTTCCGATTCGGATAGTCTGGCTTTTAGATCGTCTTATTCCCTCCGTCGTCGATACCAATAATAAAAAAACGAAGACGTAGAAATCCCCATTAGCAGGCGAAGAAAGCGGAGTGCCTTCGTGGAACTGATGCCTACCTTCATTAATTGCAAAGCTCCGAAAGCACGTCCTACCTCGTTGTTTCGTATGTTCGATTTTTTTTTTCTTATGCTGGGGACGGCGATGAGGCGGAGCTTATGAGGTAGTTAAAGAGGGTTATTCCGGCGTGGAATATTTTTCGTTTCCGCGGAAATTTATGTATTTTTAATGAGGGTTCTTTATATTCTAAAAGGAGTTGTAAACAAGTACCATCGACGAAATGTGTACTACATCAGGATGTCATTAGGAAAAACCACACACTTTAGAATGTATGAAGGTATATTTTTTGCGATATACATATTAGTGCTCATGTTGAATTAATGATAGAGTAATTTAATTTATCGAAGTTGTTACTGCGTTAAGGATGTTTGTTTGTATAAAATGTATGTACTAGTTATTTAAAGCTATGGTTAGGGATGGCTCCAAGATTTTTTAGCGAAATAAGTATGTAGTTGAATCAAGTAGCCAACTTATTTAGTAGTGCTTCTCTCTCTTTTTATCATTTTTACAGGATTTCCTCCATATATATCTTAAAGGAATCAAACAAATTTAAGAGGACGTTGGAATTAGCGATATGTTGTTGCGATATGTTCGGACGTTTTGGCACCATCCTTATGCCTGCTCTTCACGTTGGCAAATATATATTCAATAATTATTGCCAATACGTGCGGCCAACATGTAGAAGGGGGTTTATGGTTACTTTGGTAGGTGTTATAGTGTTGGCGTACATGTTGGTGCGAGATCCATGTTGTGTCGGTCTTTCAATGCAGATCAAAGGATTTTAGTGGCGTGTAGGTAAAATGATGGCCGCCGCGTCCACGCGTTAGCCACGTGTTCAGTTTGCAACGAGCTTTCAGACTGACTGCACGTGTAGTATCCACCACCTCCTTTTTTACATTTCTTTTTAATCACCTTGTTTCTGTACACACTTAGGTAATACCTATATGCAGTAAATAAATAAACAGCAGCAGCCGTTAGCACCATAGCGTTGATTTCCATTTTATGTCCACACATTGGCCTGAACCGATGCAAACTGAACCACCTTCCAACAGTTCCAACGTCTGGACAATTTCACAAATTTCTGGGCCAATATGTGTGCCACACCATTGGCACATATATTGGCCAACGTGAAGAGCAGGCTTTATACAAATTTCATATTACTAGTTTGTATCTAGGGTTTAAAAGCAAGCATGTATTAGTATTTTGCACATGTTTACTAATTATTCAACTAAACTAGGTTTAACGGAATTCAATAGGTAACAAAGTAGAACGCAAATAAGCATAACACACAAGCTTTACACTTCTGAATCCTCAATCACTTCAAATATTTCTCTGAAGTGCAGCATCTTGCTTGTGTCCAAACATGTTTGTGAAATTGATGCAAAATTGTTTCTACAAGCCACTGCTATCACTGTCATTGAAAGTGAAGTCCGAATTGTGTTCTAAAATTTAATAGACAAAAAATCTGCTGCTAAACCTTCAGGTTGCAATATTAGCAAAATCCAATTTTGCTTTCTGGAAAATATTGAACAAACGACCAAACAACAAATATCTTCTAACTGTCTTTTCATGCGTTGAAGAAAAAAAAAAATGAGAAGACCAGAAAGTCCATTTCGTTTGTCCCAAGTCTGATAAGACTTGCTTCTAAGTGCTTGAAACTAAAAACAACCAGTTCTGTTGGAGTAGATGGGATTTGCTCAGAAATATTGAAGAAATATACGCCCTTAATTGCTACGCTTTTAACGATATTATTTGGTAACTAAACGTCTTTATAATAGCAGAGGTAGTACTAATTTATAAAAATAGTGACAGAGTGGTGGTACTCAAATAGAGGCCGATCTCGCTATTGTCGATAATTTTAGAAATTTTCGAAAAAATTATGGCTGCGAAGATTTCTGTTTTTTTTTT
>SMLS01061320.1:0-21413 GCA_004785975.1 Popillia japonica
TTTTGCCTTTCTCTAGGTCTGTAAGAAACCTTGGGCTCCTGCTCGACTCTGACTTAAGATTTAAGGGTCACATAGGCACGTGTATTCGTAAGGCGTACACCAATTTAAAATATCTTTATTCCCATAGAAATTGTCTTTCTATTGTGTCTAGGAAACGGTTAACTGATGCACTCGTTTTGTCACACTTCAACTATTGTGACGTTCTTTATGAACCTTGTCTCGATAGTATTAGTGCGCAAAGGATACAAAAACTACAAAACTGCTGTATACGCTTTATATACGGTCTAAAAAGACGTGAACATGTTTCACATAAACTTATAGAGCTAGACTGGCTTAACATGCGTTCCCGTCGCAGGTTGCATCAGTACTGTTTTTATCATAAAATCATAACTACGAAGGTTCCACCATATCTCTTTCTAAGACTAAGTTTTAGAACAGACGTACACAGCATTAATATTAGGTTTCCTCATTACATCATACCTCCTGCTCATCGCACCGCTCTTTTTGAAAGGTCATTTTCTTTTAACGCTGCGCGATTATACAACGGCCTTCCATCTCGTGTGAAAAGTTTGTCAGTTAATTCCTTCATATACCTAGTAAGACATATGATTCTTGAATCAACTATTTAAATTATGATTTATTTTTTTTTTCTTTGTTCTCTGTTCTATCTGCTCCATTGACTGTACGATGTGGATAAACTTTGTTTATGTTTTATATGTATTAGCTGCATAGTTGTTTTTTTCTTTTTCTTTTGTTATATATATCGCGGCAGAAATGAAAAACAGACGTTGCACTCCATGTTCGCGTGAAGGGCGTCTGACTTTCTGCCGTTTACCGCAACGGATTACTGGAATGTCTTTTTTATTTTTTTTCTCTAGTTTTTTTGGTGGAATTATATTAACTTTCTGTAATCCTTTATGTGTAATAAATGTATTATTATTATTATTATTATTATAAAAGAAAGCAACACTGCACATTAAATTTTGTATGAATTATCAATATTTTTTAAATCTACCCTTGGTAAAACGGAATCCCGTCCAAGCCGGAAAATTTGATCACGACCGTGCGATTCCTGTATATACAGGTTTTACTGTATCTAAAAAAGAGGGAAATTGAACCCTGAATTGGATATAGATGAGGCATATTTTACTGTAAATAGGGGTGTCAATACTCCAAACTGTAGACTCTGGTCTATTGAAAATCCACAAGAAGTCATTCTAGAAGGTCGTCATGACAAGAAAGTCACCGTTTTGTACGATTTTACAGCCTATTCTATTATTGGTTCGTATTTTTAGGAGGATATGCAAAATGGAGAAGCCGTATCTGTAACTGTAGACGGTGAACGACACTTGCAAATGTTGATAGATTATGATATTCCATGGTTGTAAAACGAGCTCTACAGAACTGGAAATATCATTTTTATGCAGGATGGAGTTACACGACCAGTCAAAGAATTGTTAAGCAACGCTTTTTAAGATTGTGTTGAGCAAACATTTTGCAAATTCATGCCTACGAATATCACCTGATCCTGACCAACCAGATTACTGGCTGTGTAGTTAGAAGACGACCAGCAACGTTACAAGATTATGGAGCAATTTGGTACAAGTCAGCCAAAAGTGTTGTACAATTTGGAGGAAGGGTTGGTAATGTCGCAACAACAAAATTGCTACAAAGTTATAATAATTTAAAGTAGGTATATCCGTTACTTTATGATAACTCCATAAAGTTGCCCTCCACGCTTACCAATATATTATTTTTATGACGGACGTAGGCGGCCTAAAGACCGGACGAGAGGATCGTCAGAACCGCCCCACCTTTCCCCACCTGGAACCGCCATTTATGGCATACGCTTACCAATATTAAAAAATATTTTATCATTATTATCATATTAACATTTTCTGGTTATTTATGCTGCTAAAAGCGCAATTTCTTGTATTCTTGTAGATACTGGCTATGGCCTTAGAGAGATTATTGTTTGCATTCCGTTTTCTGAGAGTTTTCCATTCTTCATCTCTTGGTATACTACCGAAAGCGCCTTCTATACCTATAAGTGTTGCAACTTTATTATTATTATTGGGATGTTTTCTATTAGTTGCTTTAATGTAAATAAATAGTTCTTCTTCCTCCTTTTATCTTTCCTAAGTCCGTTTTGGGGTTCTTTAAGCTGCGCTTCAATTTTTAATTCCAATTTCTTTTCTAATATTCTCCCGCATATTTTCAGCAAAATATTAAGTAAGGTAGTTTCTCTGGAACAATTGTTTAGTATCGCCTTCTTTATGTATGAGCATCGAAATTATTAATACTTCAATTTTTCATTTTTCTGGTATTTCTTGTTCGCTCCATATCATGTTATATATGGTAGTTGCTTCAGTACTTTCAGCCCATTTCCACCTATGTTTTTAATCATTTCTGTTGTTATGCTATCACATCCTGCTACAGTATTAGTATTGACTGAATCTGAAGATATTGAGCAATATCTGTCTTGCTTGCTTCGTATTTATTGCATTTTTTTGCAAGTTCTGGACAACGTTTTCTGTTCTATAATATACTAACACTCTAAGGACCTAAGGTCCACATTCGCGAAAACAACGATATTGTATGTTGTGACAATGCTTTTCGGAGTTTATTTTGAAGTAAGTTCTGATCCCAACCATCTCAGATCAGTATAAAAGTAGGTGAAGCCCAGCGTAATAGCTGCTAATAACTACCTTAAGACTGGGTCAATTCAGTACACAACTAAAGAGCAGGAACAATATCTAACAATAACACACAGACAGAACACATAACACAGTTAAGATTTTGCCAACGAGGCTTCTTATACTATATACATTTTTTTCTGTAATTAAAACTCGTAAGAAAGACGGAAGAACTCCAACATTTCAAAATTTGTATATCATTAATCTGTTTGCAACGTTTGTGTCCTGCAGATATACAGCATATTTCATGTTATCAAATGAAATTCTAAAATGTTTTCCTGTATTTTTCTTCTTTTTAATAAGATAGTAAGCTTTCTTACTTTCAGAAAGTTCTTACAATACTTTCTCAATGTGTAATACACGCACAAATGAAAAGGGAAACGTAGGCAGGATAATATTCATTCAATTCACATGCTAACGAGATTTCATCAAGGTATTATTTACTTAGATAAGTGTAGACGGATATTTTCGAAAAACTTATGCATTTAAATGATTATCTCGCTTCATTGTTTCAGGCAATAGAGCTGACATCTCCGCCCGTACTACCGTAGCACAACGAAATCCGTATCTTTCCGTTTGCTTTTTTATGCCTTTCGCCGTGTACAAAACGGAAGTAGAGAGCAACCCCACATCCGCTAAAGACTCGACTGGTTTACCTATAAACTACCCTTAATTCCGACATCCCTCTAAATTACAATCCCCATTCTTCCAGCTTACTTTATTTTCCCTTTACCTTCCAGGGGTAACTAAATAACTGCCCCATTATGCCGTAAGCGTCGCTGATAGAGGGCGTTGAATTAGACCTTGTTGCCCCCGTGTTTAAGGGTAGATTTTTAAGATGCCCAAATGTGCAATATATGCTACAGGATTGTTGGATTTACATATACAGCACTTTATGGCTTGTTATCTCCGGTATAAGCCGATTCTTTATAAGCTCATATTTACTCGCTTGTCCCGAACATTCCATTAACTTGATTTTGTTTTCAGAATAAGGTTATTGACGTATAAAAGACAATAAGTGTTAAGTATTTCTTTAATTTGAATAATTTTTTCCAATGAAATGTAAATAAGTCTTTCATGTATTGACTGCGTCATTTTTAACTGTAGTAGACTCTTATAGGTAATCTAGTCCACATACTTGTCTTTCATTTACATATATTACTTTAAGACCTACCAAGAATTGTTTGGTAAGTTATCCACAAAATCGAGTCAGAGCAAAATAGGCTCTGGTTAAGTTCTCCCCGGACGTTACTGGATCCAGCCCAGCCAGAAAGTGGCTCGTCTGAACCGCACCTGGTAAGCATCTCCGGAACCGTCCTCTAGAGCATTTCTTTGGAGCCTGGGCTCCAGTTTCGCTCCGAAGATATCATAAAGTTCACTACGTTTTCTAGTGTCAACTTAGTGTTGAGTGTCTCATAAACCAAATTCCTGTCATACGCCCATCTGTGGCTCTCGAATATTGTATGGGCACCAGTGTCCTCCTTGCTACAATACATGCAGGTCTCGGTAATATCCTTCCGAAAGCGGTGAGCTTATGCTCTGAAGAGGTGGCCGCTCAGGGGATGTGTAAGATGGTAATCTACGCTTCTCTGTTTGCAACTGCGTAGTCCATTACGCAATGATAACGTCGTTGTTCCATTCCGCTTCCAAATCTATAGGGCATATACCACTGATCATCTGGAGCTCAGTACTGGACGCAGTATGGATTGCCGATGCTACCCTCAGAAGCACACTGTGTCGTTTCAAGCACCTTACTATATTTTTGTTTCAGAATAATCTGTGCCATACTGGAGCTAATGTTATAGGTAGCCTCACTTAGTAACTGGTCACTTGCAAAATGTGTGGCCTAAAAGGTCCCTTTTCATCGATTATGACACCTAGGTATACTAGTGTCTTAACTGGCTTTCAGTTTCGCTTCGAAGATATCATAAAGTTCACTACGTTTTCTAGTGTCAACTTAGTGTTGAGTGTCTCATAAACCAAATTCCGGTCATACGCCCATCTGTGGCTCTCGAATATTGTATGGGCACCAGTGTCCTCCTTGCGACAATACATGCAGGTGTCGGTAATATCCTTCCGAAAGCGGTGAGCTTATGCTCTGAAGAGGTGGCCGCTCAGGAGATGTGTAAGATGGTAATCTACGCTTCTCTGCTTGCAACTGCGCAGTCCATTACGCAATGATAACGTCGTTGTTCCATTCCGCTTCCAAATCTATAGGGCATATACCACTGATCATCTGGAGCGCAGTACTGGACGCAGTATGGATTGCCGATGCTACCCTCAGAAGCGCACTGTGTCGTTTCAAGCACCTTACTATATTTTTGTTTCAGAATAATCTGTGCCATACTGGAGCTAACAATGTTATAGGTAGCCTCACTTAGTAACTGGTCACTTGCAAAATGTGTGGCCTAAAAGGTCCCTTTTCATAGATTATGACACCTAGGTATACTAGTGTCTTAACTGGCTTGAGTCTAAATCCCTTCAGTGTGAAGGTAATGTGCTCTCTTCTTCGTCTTCCTGGTAGTATAATGATCTCATACTTGTTAGGTGTCAGTGATAGCCTATGCTCCCTGATGCGGATGCCTATTCGCTCCAGATATACATATTTACCTCTGTTTCTCACCCAGGTATTTTCCTTCCTGCCCGCACTATGAGTGTCAGATCGTCTGCATACCGTATGCATGTAGCGTTTGTAGTCAAGTCTAAGCCCAGTACGCCGTGGTACAGTATATTCCATAGAATAAGGTCCAGTAACGAGCCCTGCGGCACTCTCGCGTGCATCTACACTTCTTCGTCCAGACCGGGATTTATTTTTCTGTTCGTTAGATAATTTGATATCGTATTTACTAAATAATTTGATATATTTCTTCGCCGAAGCTCTGTTATCACCAGACTATGACACGCTGTGTGGAAAGCGTTTTTATATCAATTGTGGCCAGCGTACACCACTTTGCTTTATGGTGATTTGCAGTTCTCATCATCATCTCCATGGCATAAACGGTCGAGATTAGTTTATCGAACAGCCACCATATTATGTATGCACATATATCGTTATACTTCACATTGCATTGTTGTTGAATGATTGAAACCAGTCAAGAATTAAATTAAGAAGCTAGTTGAACATATTCGATAAATAAAGTTGAATGTAAACTAAATTCACTTGAATAATATTAGAGGAGAAAATCGATTTGCCACAGTATAGATAAGAACCTCCGTTTTGCGTTCACAAATACCTACGCATATTTACCTATTACAAACGATACCATCTGATGTGTATAACAACGTACCCTTACAGAATCCCTTTGTACACATCGAGCTGGCCGAAGCTTCTTAATCTTGTGCGTTGCTGTGAATATATAAACCCTAAAATGCCAGAATAAAGAACATCCCGCTCGCTGTTCAGAATAGAACCGTATCAAACGAGAATTGAACCGAGGAGGTAACAGTCTATCGACGTTGTTTGTAAAAGCTGCCTTTTAAAGTTTCTTACTAATTTTAAACCATTTGCTTATTAAAATGAGAACAGAATCTTCTGTTTAGAACTTCGGCGCTGGAAGAGGCGTTTATTACGTCCTTATCGTTACCAAGTTTTATAATCATTTCGAAACTTGATCATGTCGAAGGCGAACAAGGGAAAATAAATACGAGAATACCACACCTTTGGTTAAGTTCAATTATTTTATATATATCTTGTATATACTCCAGCTATTCAATACATTGGCATGTATAAATAAAAAATCTACATGCTAGAAGAAATAATTCTAACTGCACACCACATTTTCTGCTTTTAGAGAAGATTGGTATATAATCAAACTTAATTATTTCAGTCCCTCGATTATTAAAAATAATATTCCTCTTATTCATTCATAGAAAATCTACCAAAAATATATGCTGTTAGTGGCGTTTCGAGAGGACCTCTTTCGTCATGAGGAATATCAAAATAATAAGATCTTCCAAGTATTCTCAGGAGATAACGCCTATATTGTTTTTAATTTGGCAGGGATTAATGAACATAGTATTGAACACTTCAATTATTAATTTTTGACTTTGAGCAGTAGCTAGAGTTTAAAGGAATTGTGCATGGAAAACTAGAGACCAAGTTACTATACAGAATGATTCAATGCTGCGGTTGTACATGCTACAAACCCCATCATGGCAGAAACCACAGACTTTCACTCCAACACATCACCACCTCTGCAAAACACATAAGGTGAGAGTAAACTTGGGACCAGATTCTACTCAACAGCATATATCAACAAAATATCGTATATACAAGTTCCAACACCATACTGTACTCATCAAAGGCTACATCCTGGAGGATACAAAAATTAAAAAGCAAGTCTAAGCCGAAAAAGAGAGATGTAGAAGAAGAATAAATGTACGAAATAGTGCATACAATTGTCGTGCAAGACCACCTATTAAGAGCAGAATAAGAAATTTGTTGGAGACAACCAACCAATGTCAAAAATCTCTTTTTTCGTACGCCGCCAGTAAGTAAACAAGTATAGCGGATCAAAGGCAGTAATCATCAGATTTTTGCAAGTAGATTCTGTTTTCAAAAGATAAAAAGAGCTTTAATGGAATAGGTACCAAGTTGTTTTTGATAAATAGATCTTATTTACTTAAATTGTAGGTGTGGCAGCAGCAATTTTTGCACAGCAAAGTAAACTTCTCAGGTGCTTGCTTGTGTGAAACAATGTTGGCAGTATTTACAACCGACTTCAGACTTTAGGCACGAAACTAGCTTTCAATCAGTACTTTCTATCGACAATTGCGGAGTTCTGGGGATTGGGCTAGGGTAGGGTAAAGTGGTTTTCAGTTTAAGAATTAACCACTTTATCCGCAAAGTATTTCTCGGAATTATTATGATTACTTTAGTGATGTCCCAATCTAACTCAGCGTCAGAAAATCGCGGGTGTAATGGCTTAAAATTCTTCAGAACCACGTGACGATAGTCACAGAATTTTATATTGTGAATAATGCTGTGAACGACCTTGATTTGAGTTTTTGCCTCCGCTAGCAAGACAGGATTTGACCATCCCCCCCAAAACACAGCAAATTTGTTATACTGTCACAAATCGCACAACCAAGTTAGTCAGTAATCAGCTGACAGAAACGTAATTTTAACAAGACCACACTCACTATTCAAGTCATTATTTTCATTTTTCGTCAGTTTTTTAGTTTGCTACCTCAAATTGGACATTTTTTTTCCGTAAGGGGGGGAGATGTCACAAATCGCACCGGAGATGGCTCAGCAATATGTAGCTATATGAACTCCATGTCCTGCTGATCCAACCTCCGGTTGTAGTATAAGTTATAGTTATTAAGGAATCTCGACTTTCGTCGATGTGTCCCTAATCGTTGGTCAATCGGCCGAACATGAGTCGGCACTTTTATGCACTGTGAGTGGATGGGCACATTGGGACCATCGACGGGGGTCAGAGGATTAGATGTAAGTGGTAAGTCACCCGTTGCGGGTGGTAGCAGCAGGACGCTCTACCTTAGATATAGTCTAATAAATATAGTTGTTGTGCCAGCGGGTTGTTACATTGGAAAACATCCTTCCCCTATAAGGATAATAGAGCCAGCGACATCCAGCAAGGTAGGTGGTTATTTGTTTGTATTTTGGTGGTACCTGCTAAGCGAGGCTCCCTAAGAGCACCCCCTAACCCCCTGCTAGGTCCTTATCAACCTAGGCCGTAGCAATACCGAACACAACACTAACCTTAGCGTTAAGTACGCCAAAGGCGCTCGTATCTAACTTAGAAAAACAATCTTGTAAACGATCAGTGACCACTAGAACGATGCTCCAAAAACGTCCAGGAAAGAAAAGGCAACTAGATAGTAATCAGAGTCATACTACAGATTCAAACATCTACTCTTCCCAAATCAAAGGCATAAATTATATGTATATACAACAGATTCTCGACATAGTAAACACACCATATGGTGAACTATTCACTGCAGTGAATAGTGAAATATTAGTACTCCATCGGGACTTTCCCGGAAAGCGTAAAGGCGTACATATGTAAGATAACAATTACGGAGACGACTGTGAAGTGTACATTGTGTTTGTTTTCCAAATATCTCACGCTTAATGGCAGCATCTAAAATTTGAAAGAAAAAGCAAAAATCTTAGAATCATTGAAACAGGGTGTTGTATCTGTACTATTATCCGGGAAATATGGAGTTGCTAAATCGACAATAATTTCGATAAGAAACAAAAGGCTTATGGTTTTAAAAATGATTAATAGTACGTTTAGTGGGTCTGGAAAAAGAAAAATGTTAAAATTATCGGTTTATCAGACACAGGTTCCTTTTATGCAAGGAGCGGTTGGCTGCAGGAATTTAAAAAACGCTACGGCATAAGGTTTTTAAAATTTGCTGGGGAGAAGCTGTCATCATAGTCAGAACTAATCCCTGGAATATGTGAAAAAATATCAGAACTTCAGCTTAAGTTAGAACAAATATTTAATGCGAATGAAACGGGTTTATATTGGAAACTCTTACCTGATAAAACCTATGTCTCCTCATTAAAAAATCAGCTTCTGGAAGCAAAGCAGCAAAACAATGAGTAAAATTCTTAGCTTGTACGAATGCCTCTAGAAAATACAAAGTCTAGTTGCTAGTCAAAGGAAAAGCTTTAACACCTTGAGCGTTCTTAACTGCGCTCCAAATAGAGAATAACCTCAGTGGCGTAATAAAGCCATGCATTAATTAGTTCACTCTATCGAGACTCTACTCTATATGACTGTACATCTTTGTCGGGATTGTAGCCACCCCGAGGGGTCCTATAGACTAAGATCAATATGGATCGTCACTCCGTTTCACTTCACATATTTTCCTACCCCACTCTTTACATCTCGCTTCTCCTTCCACTACCTTTCTCCACTCTAGCCTGTCCCGCATTTTGTCTCTCCATTCTGCAATCTTCATACCGTCTATGTCATTGATTATCTGCTCTTCCCATTTTAGTTTGGGTTGTCCTTTTATTCTAGATTGCGGTTTCCATTTCGTCATTTTATTACCTACTGCACATACGATTTATGTGCCCATATCATCTTATTCTTTTTGCTTTTGTTACCTATATTTATTATATTTTGTTTCTCTAGTACTTTATCAATTTCTTGGTTTGTAACTCTTCTGTAGTGTTCTTGATCTATTCTCTTTCCTCCAAATATTTTTCTTATTATTCGTCTTTCAAAAATTTTGCTCCATCCTTGCTTGACATGCTATATTTTCTGCTGCATACATTACAGTCGGCCTCATTACAGTTTTGTATATTTTTAGTTTCTTAGTTATTTTTTTTTTTTGGTGAGCGACTTGTTCATTAATATTTTGGATCTATAGTATGCCTTGTGTCTTGTATCCCAACTGTATTGTTTGGTCTATTTCCTCCTTTCTATTGTTTTTATTATATATTAGAATTCGCAAGCATTTGGAACGGTTTACTTCTTCTATTTGATAACCTCCAATTTTAATAATTTTTTTGCTGTTTCTTTTTTCAATCTTATAGGTGTGCATGCATTTGAATTTTCCTTCATTAACTTCTAATCCTCGTTTTCGTTCTTCGTGGGTAATTCTCACTATTGCTTTTTCTAGGCTTTCCCGTCCCTAGCTATCACAGCAATGTCGTCCGCATAGGCCATCACTTGTACTCTTTTTTATTATGATTCCCTGTATTTCACATTCTCGTATTATCGCTTCCATTGCTATATTAAATAGTGTCGCCCCTCACCCTGCGACACACCTGCATTAATACATATTTTTTCCGTCATTCATAAAAGGCATACGTTCTAAAACTAAAATAATAAAACTGCTATTAATCAAACAATCACCTTTTCATATAGAAATTGATATTTCTACTAAAGATTTACAACTACCAATAAGACAAAAGAAATATGTTTAATAGTTGGATCTTTAGTAGAACGACATTATTTTTTGAAGAAATCGTTAACAATAATAAAGGAAATATTTTTAATCATATGCAATTACAGAAATATTATTAAACATCTGTACTTGTAAATGCAAATCAAATACTTGTAGTAAAAGCTGACCATTTGCAGCGTTCTTTTATATAGTTAACACATACATTATGTATTATGAAGTACCTAGCTGTTCTAAAATGATGCTTCCAAGCACATTTTATGGGGTATAGTAGAATAATATTAATTTCTCTTGAGCAATACAGTTGATGTTCCTGACTTGCCTGCTGTCCCGAATATATAAATATATTATTAATTTTAATTTATCTATGTGTACATTAAATAACTTACTTACGTATAAATATACCATCAGTGCTGGAAGTGTCCTTGTTTTATGTTCACGTTCTGTTATGAGCAGCGTTACCTTAACCAAAGTATTTTCGTTTCTGGAACAGGGAGTGATGCGTTGGCTGGGATAATTGCCCACGGACACACAAGGAATCTTAATCAGGCTTATAGCTAAGTGAAGGATTAATGTGTATACACCAGACGGAATTGTTTGTAGAGTTGTAAGATACAGGAATCCACTTAGAATAACGCTAGGATAAACACATAATTTTAGCGTGCTGTATTAGTTCGTGAATTAGGGACTAACCCTCGCCATTTGCGTGGTACGATATTAAAAGTAATTATGATTCATGTCCTACTGTCTCCTGGTCGGTAATTTAGAACGGTGATATGTGGTACTATAAACTGTTTCTGTACCGCTCTACTCATTAGTAGTACTCATACTTCAGTAAACTGCAAAGAAAGCCAGAAAATAGTACGGGGTTGACACAAGCAAATATAGATACTACTGATTTTGTTCCTAGTAGGTATTAGTAAGAGTAAGGGATAAAATATCTTAAAGAGAATAAAGAGAGTGCTGTCCATTCATGTCTTTCTCGAATTTTTTATACTAATTCTTCTTAACGTAGATATATCTCGTTCTACTCTTTCTTCTTCTTAATTTAAGTTCGAATATCTTGTTCCAAACGAAAATATGATCGATCCACATCTACATCATGACGAGACAATCGATACCTAACAGAAGTGGTAGCAACTCTCAAGTTGGCTGGAATTTCTAGGAAACTGTCTACTGTCAGCGCAGAACTATACCGAGTGAAGAGGAATATTATTCTCTAACCTAACGACTTCTAAAGGTGCAGTCCAGGTTATAGGAATATCGTGATTTGATATAAACTTAGCACCCCCAATAACTTCTTGCTACTATCCAACGATCATATTCCAGTCCAAACCATCAATATCTATACATGGAGTTATAATATCTGTTCAGTGAGTAGTATAATGTTTGAGCTATGTTATCTTCAGGAAGTATCTTCTGCATCTCTGCAGCTTCTACACTACGTAGAGTTTGCCAAGCCCATAGGTTTCTTCAATATGTAGTACCCAGTCAAAACGCCCGTAATTCTAAGAATTTTACAGTGTCTCGTGCCAGTAAATCCATTCGGCAGCCAGCTAAGTTTTAACAAAAGCTTTGACGCAACTGTAGGAACTCCCACACGTCGGTTCTGGTCCTGTGAATGTTCGTTCACTGGGTGCTCTGGTTAACCCGTTAGCAAATTCGTTTCCACTGATCTGAGAGTGAGTTGGTAACCTCAACGCGACACTGTGAAGTTTCGCCAGCTGTTTCAGCTTCCTTTGGCAATTCAATACCACTTCGGAATCAAATTTCACAGTTTGTGGAGTCTTAAGGACAGCTGGAGTGTCCGATAGTGTTTCACCCTATTTATTGTCACGTGAAAAACTTCTATTCACATCTAGTTGGCTATAATTTTGGCCTGAAATATGCAAGGGGAATGGATTCACCAGCGGGTTTCTCATCGTTTCAAATTATAATACCCGTGAAATTTGATGTTTTGGACGCATTTAAAACCAATGCTGAAACTCTTGTTTTTCCATTAAGACTGAAAACCTTTGCAGCCGTTACATTTTCCCCCATAGGCCTCCAGGAAAGTTTCTGATCACAGCACTAGGTGCAGCTGAGGAAAGTCAAGTATGATCTCCATGGCCGCAGTCAGCGTGGAGAACATGGCTCCCATGATGGCCAGACAGGCAAGCCTCTGAAGCTTGCTCAGGGCACTTGCCGCTTATTTAGACTATCTTTGTGGCACGAGGCTAGTGAAGCGTAGGTTATAAACAACGGTACTATGCCCTTCGTGTACAGACAATGGACCATTTCAGGTTTGAGCCCTCACGTTTTACCAAACACTTCTCTACAAGCCCAGAAGGACCTCGTTTGACACCTGTTCTGGAGTTTGGACAGTTTTCTTTTCCAGATGAATTGAACCATCGTCGTTTGCTTGGAGTTGACATTTAGCTCTTCTTTTGACACTACCTCTCTATAAGTTTAAGCGCGATTTGCATCCTCTAGTATACCACGCCCTCGTTAATATCTTACTCCGTCCGATTACTTTCGAAATACCTACCGCTTTTAGTTTCTCTATAGATATATTTCTCTCTATGGTCTTGAAAGCTCCTCGAAAATCCAGAAAATGTGCCAAAATTGAATCTACCATCATCTATTTCTTTTATTATTATCTCGTGTACGTGTGCTTCCTTGCGGCCTGGTTAATGTTGTTTTTATTAGGTAAACTAAAAAGTATGAACCTACATTTAACGAAACCTAGTCACAAAGCAAAGTGAAGTGCATTACAAATAAATAGTGCTTGAGTTTAAAATCAATTATACATGTGTGAGCATTAGTTGCATAAAGTAAACTGTTGCTAGCTATAGGTGATCAGCAACAGTTTTTGTAAGAATAGTCGTTTGTTTTAGCTACCAGTCTAAATTTATAAGAAGTTAGAGACTCCATGGCAATTAGGTCTACAAAAAATTATTTTCTCCAAAATGTCAAAACTTTGCAAATCAGAAACTGTTATTATGTTAACATTATTAACAACAATATAAGAACTATTAAGCAACTTTTAATATTCCTTGGCATATCGTTTGGCCTAGAATGTCTTACATTTGTTTACATAACTGTTGTATCCTTTTCTACCTAGGATACTCGCAATCAGAAAATATAAGAAACTAAAACTAAGGAAGTTATCTACCCATGATGCAAAGGGATCGCTAATATTAACGAGAAAATATCTACGCCGCCGTGCACGTTTAATTAATAATAATATAATTGAGGGAACTACTTCGTAGTAAATAAATCAAAATAATTACATCCATGATTCGCGAAAGAGATGCACGGAAGAAACGTGGTAGAATATGGAGGGTAGGCAAAGTATTTCACCCATACCAAGCCGTCCGCCTACCCTCAGAACGAATAATTATACTCATCTATTTGACATGTTTGAACGCGTTCGAAGCAGCCAGGGCGTTCTCGGAACTCTCTTTTCTCTCGTCAACACCAACAGACAAGAGATCCACAATTGCGTCGAAAACAAATGACAATCAGCAGCTCATTGCCCCCTAAATGAGAAATTGTTCGAAATCTTTATAGTGTAGTAGTAGAACGCGCGCGAAATGTGCCAGAAAATGGGGGATTTCTGGCAAATATGAGCTTTACTGAGAACGGTATTAAGACCTAAAAATTGACGAGAAGAGGCAAGCCAGATGGTCGGGCGCTGAATTTTGCTCCGTGCGCCTTTTCATATATGCACATTCTGCTTCTCTCTGGGTGAGAGACGTAAAGCTTCAGGGAAGCCGGTAAAAGCTTAGAAAGCTGGCTGAAAGCTTGCGCGCTGTTAATTAATAATTACTGACAAGTTGCTCTTCCTTTGCCGTGTAGTAGCGGTACACAATTTCTAACTTGACATCGTAAAATTAGTTCTACATACTCTATAGGTGTATTTGCCGCTCTTGGTTCGATTAAAACAAGAAGGTATTTAAAAGTATCTGATGGGCAGAAAAATATATTCGAAGATATTCTTTATTATGTGCTTTGTACGTAAAATTGGTAAATATTACTCCCGTATGAGTTCTGTACACATACACAAATGTGGAGTAGATTACTGTCTCAGTGAAAACTACCATAATGTAACGTTACCATAAAATGATACTAATTTAATTACGCTAGATTTCTTCTTTTTGAATTATTGCTGCTCTACTAGCCATATCTTGATAGTCATTACAAGGTTGAAATTTTGATGCTAATAGCGTCTACGCCATCTCTGAAGCTGAATGATTAAATTAGACTAAATTCTGCACCCTGGATTACGACTATTTATAGTAGTGAGCTAAATGAACTAGTACCAGATGTTAACCAGATAATCTACACTAATGCTACATCAGGCTTCTGCGCTATCCAATAGATTGCCCAGAGAACTTGAGTCTGTCAGTTTAACATCGAAGGCATGTTTTGCTAAATACCAACTTCTGCAGAAAATAATGACAAAATATGAAATTGACGCTGTGGCTGTTCAAGAGATACATGCTCGGATAGGTATCAGCTATCTCGCAGAGGAAAATTACAAGGATTTGACTTGCTTGCGACTCTCTGTCATCGCATGTATGGCACTACGACTTGTGCCAGATCTACTATTGAAAATGACCACATACATATGCTCTACCTAACGTGTACCTTATGCCACACGTTAAATAAATAAAATCAGATAGTGTAGATAACAGCAAAAATTGCCTGTGATCTTCAGTCATATGTACCAAATATGTCATAGTTTTGGCTTGGATATATGAAAGATTATCTTTGCCAAATAGTAATAGCGCCATCACACAATCTCACACAATCGTGCACACGATCACAATCCCTTTGGGATGCTTTTCTATACATGGTTGTGGTATATTTTGATAAATAGACATCTGAATGCTTAGAATTCTTCTTGCAGTTATCAATCAAGTACGTATTGAGCTATCATCAATCAGTTGCTCTTTGGAGTGTACATGATTTACAAAATGAAAGATAGAGCCAGTGGTCCAACAAGACAAAAGAAAACTTTGGAAACCACGGTGGTTGCACCCAACACAGATTAAAAGGAAATATTGAACACATTGATTTGCAAAATGTAGAAATTTTGTATAAAGAGGATTAGAGATAGCTAAAGCTGTAAATAACTTATACTAAAGATAATTGTTTATTAGAAGACTTCATACAATCTGCCGACAGTACAATGCAATAACTTCGAAAAGACATTATTTGACATCCAAAACTTCCTTTTTATAATTTTGCTTTAATATTTATAATGTTTATTCCATATCCATAACGTTACTCTATATTCAAATTCAATATTTTTTGTATTGATTAATTTCTAAACTAGCATCTCAAAAGCAGTTCTCAATTCCACAGATCAACATTTCCCACGTTGTTCTGTTCAAAATTCTTTATATGAGGGCTCTTTGACATCAAATAAACAACAAACAATAACAATAATTTTTTTACTACTGGGGGTACACAGGTTTACTAACTTGTGCCCTTTGATGTCTAAATTACTTGGTTCCTCCAAATTTTACTGGAATTTCTATAGTTAAATCTGTAGCCATAGAGTATTGCTGGATTTTCATTATGACAGCCTGGAGACCCTTACGTTCTAGACTCGTTGTAAGCCAGTTCTTGTCTCAGGAAGTAAGGTTTCTCTACTTTGACGCAAGTAACTACATCATTTTTTCTTGTGATTAGTTCGTACGATGCTGGCAAGATTGTTCGAGCTTAGGAGAAAAACCTTGTGTTGTTAATTCAATCTTGTGTGATGGTGAGTATAAAAGAACATTTCTGATTAATTCTGTCATTACCGGGGAAATTGGCTTCGCTAAAAGCGGTAAAGTTTATTTGCAATTTTTGCAGAACAAACTTGATTAATTCTTAATGGTCAACAGATCTCCTACCCATAACACTAACGATGTGCTGCTATAGGTCGTCTCAACCTACGTAGGCAGTATGAGATATAATAGCAACTACCGGAAAAGCAGCAGTAAATGACCGATTAAATTCACATGAGGCCACGCAACTCCTTAGTAGAGCAACTTCACAGAGACTGTTACACGATATGGGTTTCGAGTTTAAAAAAGTAGAATAGAAAAGTATACGCATCGAATGAGAGGACATTACTTGGTGGAGGCATAGATACTTACGAGTGATTAAGAAATTTAGAGAAGAATGTACAATTTATCTACATATTTCTTGCTACTTGCATGCATATAACTCTATATTATTTTAGGTCCATGTGTCCATATCTACTAATGAATCATGGATGAGTAGCGTTAAATGGAGACTTCGTGGAGACTTATCCATCTTCTTGGATAATTTTCATTAAACCATTGTCTAACTGCGGGATCATAATGACCTGGGGCCTCATCTTGTTGCATTCCCATATCCATATCTAGCAAAGAAACATTTTCTAATAAATGTGGTAGGTATTTATTTAGGAAGTTTAAATAGTTCTCCATATTAAGTCAATTAGGTAGTACGAAAGGACCAAGGAGTATATTATCCACCATCCCTGCCCAAACATTCATTGAAACAAAGTTTGATAATTTCCGTGGGGTAGGGCATCAGAATTTTCATCTACCGAAATATGTTGGTTTGTTAGAGTTGAAGATGCCAATGTTTTTTGAAGGTCGCTTCGTCTGTTCACATAATGTTATTTGCAGATCTTGCATTTCCTCTCTGTTGTTGTAATAGCCAGCTGCAGACGGTAGTACTTTTCTGGTAATGTTCCTTCAAAAAATGCTGTACTACTTTATGAAGCAGTAGAGAAATTAAAGGAGGCACTAAATTTCTCGTTATTGTTTCCGTAAAATTCCGCATTAAAAATATCAACTGTAACACTCTCGTTCAAGAAGTTTAACATCCAAAAACCTAGTTTTTTGTATGTTTACTTTAAGCATCATAAAGGATAAAGTTCTACCTGAAGCTTTATAGGCATTTACGAGACACCCTGTATACAAGTGCCGATATAACAAAGACGCTATTTAACAAATTCATTTGTTTAGTACTTCTTAACGTAAAGTATGCCCTAGCTTGTTTCAAATTGTTATCTAGATGTAAAGACTGCTTTTCTTATTTTCGTTTACAATAAAAAAATGCTTCTTTTGTTTGACTCTGACAATGAAGGGAAGCCTGCGTTTGTTCTTCGGTTTTAAATGGGAAACGTTTCATCCATCAAAGGAGGCAATTAAGATATTTATGCAACTGGAAATGAAAATGCCGAACAAACAAGAAATTTTGAATGAACGAGCAGAGTAAAGGGGCGTAGTAAGAACTGTTCATTCTCCTTTACACAGTTATTTAATTAATGTTATTACGTTCACCCGTTGGATAGATGGCCTCTCAATATTTGCTCCTTGCTTGATGTTTATGTCGACTGTAAACGCATAAGGGAAAACCACTTCCGTACACTGACACTAATAAAGCATAAAATGTTGCTTGCGGGCATATTTCATGCCTTGATGAGCTAGTGGGAGTAACAATGCGCAGGTTAATAAAGAAATAAAGCTGACGTTATTTCATTCGAAGCAGCCGTTTCTTTCATGCATAAAGTCAAGTGCATTACGAAACTATGCGCACGAATACAAATTGAAATGCTCCTCAGCATTTTCACTAGCAGTGGTATTGACTACCGCAGGAAACATGAGATAATGCAAAGGCATAGCAAGAAAAATCTTGTATTGCAAAAATTTGTCATACATGAAGAACTATCCTAAAACTGTGGATAGCCTATATACTCTGCTGTAATGATACACATTTATTGTGGTATAATATGGGCCATCGATTTTTTTGCGTAATGTAGCCCACCTTACATCCTACTATCTGAAAATAATTAGGACAAAAGTGTACGACATCACTTCACCAAACAATTATTCAGACGGGAAGTTTTTCAATTAAAATATACTCCTATCAGAAAATAATTATACCTATCCGCCGCCAGACAGCAACGATCGTTTTAAAAATGAGCAAACACGATGCATTTTTTTCCGCCGACCCTCGATGTTCCTTACTCTCACTTGACAGATTCAGTAATTATCAGGGCAAGAATAATTCTCGGTCTCGTTGGCGAGATCTGTGTTCAACCACGGCCAACTAAGGTCGAGATTGGCGACGAAAAAGGACGAACGCGGGACGTAGGTCTTGGATCGATGTGTGTTCCCTAGCGACCCTCGAGTTAGTTAATGAAACAGGATTTTTCACGACAAGCCTGTTAGGAATGAAAAGCCAAGGATATTGTGATTTAAATAGAACGCGTTTAAAATTTAAGAGGACCGACATGAACACCCTCGTTTTCAAAAGAGGAGCATAGTATACGTTGCATATCGGCAGTAACTTTTATGTATACTCTTGTGTACGTAATCTTCGTTGTTTTTAGTTACAGTAATGTTATGCGTTTTAAGGGCTTAAAAATTTCCTACCGACATTTTGCTTATCTGGGAGGAAAGCATTTGTAATTACGGTTGTGTTTGCTTCTTTAATGATTACATATAACTTACAAAATACGTTATATAAATTACGAAAGCACCTCTTTTAACGGGAAGGGGTTCAATTGTGCCAACCCAAAAGAATCAAAATTAAAAAATAAGGTAGAGGTAAAGGGGAGGGGATATGTTTGTCAAAATCTTGATTATTTTAGATTTATACTACATTCTGAAGATTTTCAAAATAATATTGAAAATCAAAATTTAACAGACCCACCTCTCACCCCATCACCCCACCTGATCTTTTCGTAATTTAACATTCAAGAGATTCTTGTTGTTCCCTGAATCATGTTTTCGCTTCTAATCATTTCCAAATTTTAAATTTAAAAATTTTTAAAGAATATTTCAGATTAACACCCTCTTTTAAAATTAACAAATTTGGTTGTTCTACGTAAAATAACAGGAAATCAATTCGAAACTTTATAAAATTGTGTTAGAGTTTAGTCAAACCAAAACTGAAACTAGGGCTGCAAAGTTCCAACTTAGAGTAATCAAAATTTTGTCAATGTTGAAGGAGAATTTTATAAAATTTTAATTCTTCTAAATTTATTTTATATTCCGGAGTTTCTCAGACTAACATCGAATACCAGATATTAACTAAACTCGCTTCGCCGGACCCCATTTCATACTTCTCTTCATACCTCTTAAAGGTTATTCTAGAAGCATCGTTTTTTTTTAATTTTTAATTTTGGTGTTCTTGGTTTGGAACTAAACATCCACTGGAGCGGGGGAGGAAGCTATAAGCTTTCTCTAAAACAATCAAAATTGTTTCAATTTTTTTTCTCCTTCTCCATTCTTCTTCTCATTTTTTTCAAAAGCTGAAGACGACAATATGCCATTCTGCTTTCCAATGCTGCCTTTACCTTCACCAGCTCAAGCGCTAACGACAGTGATCCGAAGACAAAAGGATCACTAATCGTGGACGGCACGAAGAAAATCCAGAGGCTCGAATACGGCGATATAGTATACATATAGTAGGAGCTCTATCTTTTACTCCAAACCATTGGTTAGCGATTTGACGCATTTTAGCAAAAAGATCTCATAGAGCTAGTTGTCTGAAGCGCCTATCTTAACGCTCTGTGATACGGCTTGGTTGACCAGTTGGTCGTCTTCTTGTTCCTCTAGCTTCTTCTCTCCAAACACGACACACCCGCATTGCCGTCATTGCAGTAAATTTAACACGACTACCAATTCTGCGATAAGACAAACCACCATCTCGATAGGCAACAATTTTACCCTTCTCAAAATCACTAACACAGTGATAATTTTGACGTCTTCGAACTCTAGGCAGTTTGTTATGCTTAAAACTTTTAGAGGAACTCTCATGAACATGAATCTCTTCGCAGAAAGGTAAGAGAAAATTTCTATTTAAAGGAAAGCCACTTTTCTTGGAATTTTATGACAAGTGATCCTGGACGCTATGAAATTAAAATATATGCACATAGAGAAACTACTTATACTCTCAAACTGGTATGTACGATCTAACGTCAAACTGCAGTGTAACAGAGGTACATACTTACTGGTTGATCTCTTACAGCCGCGTGTTAGATCTCGAGGACGAATTATTATATGTAGATAACATATACAAATATATATTAAGCACATGGTTTGGTACTTTTTACTGATATACTGTGTTTGATTGACATTTTAAGTGTCACAAATTATTCTTTACGATAAATTAGTGTTTGCTTGAAAGTGCATTATCTTACAAGTACCTACTGAATTACCAAACATGCATATGGCAAGACGAATTTCTTCGGTACTGCATCCTCAGCGTCACATTCCATTATTTTCACGGTTGAATCAGCCTACTCGAGGTACTAGTGAAGTAGTAAGGTGAAGAAGTAAAGGAAAGAGATTCGGGAGTTCATCGTATTATCTGAAATGTTGCTTTTGAAGACGAGATTTTGCTACAATGTGACTATAACCCGAAGACAAGCAATTGTGCAATTTTTCATGAGATGAATACAAGCCACACATCTTTATGGAGAGTTTTAAAATGATACCAGAAGCATCCGTTTCATATTCAAAAAGTAAAATCGTTAATTCCAGCTGATTATCCCAATTGAGTTCAATTTGCAGAATGGTACTTGAATAAAATTAACGACGAAACAACATTTGTTAAGAACGCATATTTATGGACAGACGAGGCATGTTTTACAAAAGATTGCTACTTTAATACTAACCATAGTCGCATTTGGCGCAAAAGAAATCATAATGCTTGTCACAAGTTAAATATTTGGATTGGGGTTGTCGATTATTATGTAGGGAAACCATATTTACTGTCTGTACGATGGTCATGTGTATACATTTTTTTCTGGAACATACTCAACAACTAGTAGCTATTCTGTAATACGCT
>SMLS01061321.1:0-49430 GCA_004785975.1 Popillia japonica
ATTTATCCAAGTGTTTGGTGTCCTGTGGGTGATAGTGATCTAGAGTTGAACCGAAGATGGTCAAACACACGAGTTTGGACAACTTCTTTCTCTAGGCGAAAAGGATCGTGGTTGTTTATCTCGAGTTAACATTTAACCCTAATTTGTAGTCTTGGACATCCTGCTTAGTTTTCTGCAATTGTTTGAATACATTTTTAGAAGCATGGTCTCAGTAAGGATAAGGTAGAAGTTTTGCAAAAAAAATCGGAAGATTGGGAAGGCAGATTAAGAAAATCGATTTCAAAGTAATTACCTAATTTTGTTAATTTTTGACTTATTTTACGGTATTTTAACCAGTAAAATTGTCCGAAAATGATGCCAGCAATGTTGGCATTTCCACAAATATTTGCTATTTCGAAGTTAAGAGCTTCATAATTATCTATTACCAACGCAATAAGACATATGTATTTTTCTTAATGATCCAACATATGTACATACAGCATAAAAAGATTGTATTATGTTCGAATTTTAAAATGTTGTATACGAAGCCTCAAGCCTTCCTCATTTCCTAGATATTCTCTCTTCCACTGAAAATCTTTCCGAATTTTGTTTTAAGTTTAATTTACAGTACTAAAATATTTAAAAGGTTTTAAACAACTTCGAAACTTTTTTTTCACGCCACAGCTATTTGAACATTGCGAGAGAAAATAAGAATAAACTAGATTATATATCTCAAATTTGTTGAGATTCCAGAATGTACAAAAGTTTTCAACCAATAAAGCGAGGATGTGCTGCGAAATCCTCAACAGAGTATTAAGAAAAGATTTTAAACGATTTTAGAATTCCTACTAAGAGGAAATAAAAAAAAGTAATACGTAGAATGGTAGGATTAATCGGAAACGGAAACAATGCACGTTACGACTTAAATTGTAATGACGCCTGCATAATTATTATACCACCACACAAGCTGAACGTGAAAATCGTTTATTTAATTACGTCACATTTTCCATCCTGGATTAGTTGATATGTCAACGGTCTCTACCTCCTTGCTGATAGCCAGATTAATTCCAGACCATGTTACCGTTTGTGTGTATGGAAATTTCTATAGATGGGCTTAGACATTTTCATGAGACTAATTTACTTTAATGGAGAGGAGTTAAAAGTAAACTTAGAGAGATAACTTAAATTGCCCTCTGATGTTTTGAATTAATGTACTTTTATATGTAGGAATTGCAATTTATATGCAGATACTGCTTATAAATATGTTAGCATATATTTAAATGTATATTTTTGGAAATATCTAATTAGTTTCTTTCCTGCATTTACTTCATATCAATTTTATTTTCTTTCATAATATTTTAGGATTAGTTAAATATTGTTTCAAATATTATATGAGAATGCCTAGTGCTTTCCTTTTCGAAAAGTTTGGATATATTGAACTTATATATGTATATTGTCCAATATTGATCTAAAAATGTTTTCATGAAGAAGTCGCCTTTCCAAACTACAGTCAAGAACTCAACAGTCAAGAGATAGTAGGTTATTTGCGTATCTTGTTAGTCACTAATACATACTCCCGGCGATATAGACTATCGACATCATATTAAACCACTCAAAGTGCAATAAAACCCATTTATTGTAGGCTTTCCATCCTGAATCGTTATTCAGGTGAATATAACTGATGTAACTGATTAATAGTGTTTAAAAGAAGCTAAACTAAGCAAATTATGAAAATACTGTCAATAATGTTAATGTTGTATTGAATTTGTATAAAAATTGGACCAATGCTCTACCCTTCCACGAGAAGGTATTTCATAGTAATTCTAATTTGAACTTATCGGTATACAAACCCCGAAATCATAGGAAGATATATGACGCAAACAACAAATCAAGTGGAGAAGTTATTCAATCATATTAGGGATGGATATCTTTCCACAGGCCAGGCAATATTTTGCCTAGTAACACTAGTTAAACTCCCACATATACATATATGTATATGTATGTATACAGTGCGTCCATAAAGTAACGCATAAATTCATTATTTGCTAAATAAACACTAATATTAAAAATTCCCGAAACAGGTCGATTTTTGATTTTAATTTACTGTTTTTTAAAATTATAATCTAATACGCAGGGTGATCCAACTTCGTATGATGACGTCATCATCATTGATCATCAAATTGTTCTCCATTGACCGCTAGACAATGATAGAACCGCGGATTACATTCTTCTCTAACATTCTGTAGCATAGCAGGTGTTATGTTCTGCATTTCTTTCCTTATTCGATCTTTTAGCTGACAGATATTTCCAGGTCTGTTAGCGTAGACTTTAGATTTTAAATAACCCCATAAAAAGAAGTCTAATGGGCTCAGATCAGGTCACCTAGCGGGCCATTCTACTGTTCCCCTTCTTCCTATCCACCGTTGTGGAAAGGTTGTGTTTAAAAAATCGCGCACAGTTATGGCGAAAGGTGGTGGTGTACCATCCTGTTGAAACCAGATTCTGCGGGCGAGATTAGTGGGTATTTGAATATCAGGAAAAAGTTGGATCAGATCTGGAATTAATTTATTTTGTAGGAAATCCAGATATAATGCTGCAGTTAAGTTTTCGTCAAAAAAATATGGACCAATAATTGTACTTCTCACAATACCAGCCCATACGTTGATTTTTTGTGGCCTTTGCGTGTGGCATTCTTGCATCCAGTGTGGATTTTCATCAGACCAATAACAGGTATTTTGTCGGTTAACATGCCCGTTCAAATAAAACGTTGCCTCGTCCGAAAATAAAACGTTTTCAATGAAATTGTTACTTTGGTTTATCATATACTCGCAGAATTCAGTTCTTCGGTCAAAGTCGTCTTCAGCTAATTCATGGATAAGTCGTAGTTTATAAGGATGGTATTTCACCTTTTTAAAAATGTTTGATACTGTAGACTTCCCAATACCAAAATCCCTAGATAATCCTCGCACGGTAGAGTATGGATTTTCTACTGCCGATAAAATTATGTCTTGTTGAGTATTTTCATTAATTTTTGGTCTACCTTGCTTTGCTGCATCCCTATTCCCCCGAAGAAAAGCCGTTATAAGTGACAAAGAAGGTGCGATTAGTGAGGTAGAACTGAACGAGCTTTACCAACGTTTCACTAAGCCCCAAGCAATGAAGTTTCCGTAACAACAGACCGTGGTCAATCCTGTCGAAGGACTTAGCTAGGCTAATAACACATAGCTATAAACACCGTCCACCTGCCCCCCAACATCAAGAACTTCGGACATATATTGAGCAAAGGTTACAAGATTCGTTATTGTGGACCTTTTACTTACAAATCCGTGTTGAGAAGTACTAACACTACAGCCGCAATCCATAGATATATAATGGTACAAAATGCATTCATAAATCTTAGCCAGATTAGACAAGACCGAGATAGGCCTGTAGTTCCTTATCTCAGCAATATGACCATTCTTAAAAACAGGACAAACCCGAGCAATCTTCCACTGGCTGGGAAAAGTGAACGTACGCAAGCTTAAATTAAAAATGCAATGTAATGGCCTTAAAAAACCATTCATACAATCAAGGACAAAACTAGGTACGTGATCCGATCTTCGTGTTAATTTACACTTCAACCTCTTTATAGCACGAATGATATCGGATTCGGAAATGGAAGCTATATGAATATTGGGCGTGCCACAAATAGTCGGAGGATCGTCAAGAGAAGAGGCCGACGAATTACAGAAAACACTGTCGAAATAATCACAGAAACCGCCCACGATATGAACAGGGTCTTGAAAACAAAGGTCCTCGTAATAAATCTTACCTGGAATACGACTCTGAGCCTTCTTAGAAGCCACGAATGACCAAAACCGTTTGCTGTCACATCTAATAGTAATAATAATATATATAATAATAATCTATCTATCTATCCTTAGTGTACCATACCGGGTATTTACTGCTACTATTCCTATTGTTACTATAATGCTTTACATGCCTATCAAATACAAAGTATAACAGCTTGTAAAAACACCTGTAAACCTTTTTACACACCTGAAAAGTTTTACAAGAAGTAAACAGACTCATCCAATCTACTCAATACAAAGTTGGGACATCTACACGTAGTTTCGGCCGTAGATTTGGAATTTAATTGTTTTGTAGGCTGATTAAAAATGAATTAGAATATCGAAAAAGGGGAGTGTCCCAAATACACCGCACCTCAACTAGAAAGAAGCTACAGACGCTGCCGAACATAACAGAGTTGTTGTTTTATACGATGATAAATATTTTACATTATCCAATTCGGAAATAAATGGTAACGATGGTTGTTACACGTCCAATATTGCAAATTGTCCTCTCAATGTAACATTTAAACCGGAAGCGAAATTTGCCGACAAGATTATGATCTGGTGCGCTATTTCTCAAGCAGGAATTTCAAGACCTTACGTTCGGAAAGTTAAAGGTGACACAGTGGATGCAAACGTCTACAGTCGCAAATGTAAATTGATAAATTCATTACTACTCATCATCCAAATTGTGATGTAATACTGACAATCCCCCTAACGTACCCCAGGTGCGACCAATTAAGGAGTTTTGGGCACTACTCAGTACGAAAGTTTATGACAAGTGAAGTCGTCCAGAAAATGATAGGAGAATTTTACCAAAATTGCGCGCCATTGAGGACCACGAACCCTTATCAGCTTTGTGAATTTAGATTTTGTATGAAGCAATAGTGCAAAATAAATTCACAATGTACTTACTTATATGCTGCTTTAATAAAATGTTCACTACTAAGTAATCCATTTTTTTTGATTCCTGTTATTTTGTCCGACTCTAATGAAAAACTGCTATTTCAGTTCCGTTCTTGAAGAAATAATTTTCAATTTTCCGACATTTTAACGTGACCAAATATTAAAGTTAATCAATATCCCATAAATTAGCTTAAATGATCTAGTTCCTGCAAATACGGCATAAGAAAGACCTTGAACTTTAAATGCTCGCGGTATTTTTAAAGAATTAATTCAGTAAAGAAAATAAGGCATAACGTTTTAAATTTGTTCCTACTCGAGTGAATTACGAATTCACTCGAGCAGGTATAAGTTTCGATCGTTAAAAAGCCTTCGTCAAACAATTGACGAGCCGCGATAAAGCTCATTGGTATTCCGACTATAGACCCGCTTGAATTTCCGCTTTTTTCTCGAATAATCCCTATCCTTGTACCCCAAACTCGTTCTTCAATACCATGATACATTTTTCGTCCATATCTCGCTATGTAAATGCTTTTATCGTAGCTTCGGGCTAACACAGCTTCAAACACAAGACTACATACGCATCAGCTATGTCGATTTTAAATGTTACGGCGAGAGTAATAAAATTAATACAATGCCGTTCGAATAATATTCGTATATACCCCCAATCCGGAAATTAATATAAAGCGAAAATTTAAATGAGGGTCCAAAAGCCTATATATAAATTTTAATAAGATGGGGTAAAGATGATAATGAAGAGAACTGCGATAGGATAAATATAAAATGGGATAATATGTCATCATTCTGTTGGCGTAGCCTAAAAATCATCAAATATTTGACGTGTAACAAATTCCAGATGCATACTAAGATTCCTTACTAAATTATTTTTCTACTTATTTAAAGGTCTACTTGTATACTAACTTGGCTGGTGATATTAATTTATGAATCAATTAATAATTAAATACGAAATTTAAAAACTCTAGAATGTGGATAAGAAGTTAAAGATTTTGCACTGACATTGTAATTTTCTTCTGTTTAGTAACCTCTACTAACCAACCAGATTCTGTTTTCTTCGGTGGTAGATTGCTTGGAAGTCCAGACCGCACAGTGTAGAACATAGACCACTATAGTGACAATCTCTGGCTCTAGTTACCTCTCCTCAGTCTAGAGGATATCCATACCATAATCTTACACCAATTTCCAAATATAGATCCATTTCCATTTCATCACGAACAATCCATATTTGCTTTAAAACCTCCACTAGTCAACTCCTCTTTATTGCGTTTGACAACTTCAAACGAACTGATCAAGCGGACAGGAAATATCAGGTTATAATATTAGGTTATAATACCAGGTTATAATACCAGACAAAAAGAACTGGGAGAAAGGCTCTCCGATAAGAGCGGACTCGAACTGGTATACAGACGGCTCCAAAACCGAACATGGCGTAGGAGCCGGTATATACATAGGAATGCCTAGGAAGGGTCTCTCGATAAGCTTCAGCAAAGACACAACGGTCTTTCAAGCTGAGGTAGGAGCAATTCACCATTGCGTCAGAGAAGCGGAAAGATGGACCGGGTTCGAAAAAAGCGTCGCCATCTTCTCGAACAGCCAAGCAACACTTAAAGCGATTAGTTCAGCAAGTGTTGACTTCAAACTGGTTTGGTACATCGTTAATGCCTTAAACGAGGTGGGTTCCCAAAGGAAGCTAATTTTGGCCTGGGTTCCCAACCGCGAGGGCGTGAATGAGGCGGCCGACGATCTGGCCAACAAGGTTCGTCGAGGCAATTCGTCGGACCTGGCCCATCCTTCACCACCAAATCACAAATCAGAAAATCCATCAACGAATGGATACACAATAGATCCAGGGATTGGTGGCAAAGATCACCTGGGCAAAGACAGGCAAAGGAGTTCCTAAAAGAACAGAAGCCTGAATTCACTAGAGACCTACTAGATAAAGACAGGAAAACCGTCAAAATGTTAGTAGGCGTGTTGACAGGTCACTGTAGACTAAATAGGTATAGGCCTAGCGGAAGATGCCATGTGCAGATTATGCAAGGAGGAGGAAGAAACCCCAGTCCATGTAGTATCCGACAGCACAGAACTACATACAGCAGCCGCTCTCAAGGACGTTAAGCCTCATAAAGAGGGCAAAGTTAGAGGGCGCCTGCTAGGATTACTGGGCATCACAATAGACCGGAAAAGTCGCGGTGAAAGGGGCACCCACAAAAGCAATTCCTTTAACTCTTCAGCAATTTTACGAAAAAACCAAAAACAATTTTGTTTTTTTTATTTTTGAAAGTGTGTAACTTTTCAATGGCGGTCCTAAAAGCTTGTGTTTACATGAAAGACCGCCTTTAATTTTTGACAAGGGATCGCCCTCTAAACACTTTCGCACTTAAATATTTGAAAACATTAAACATTATTCATTAACACGGAGTTTTTCGATACAAAAAACGTCTGATCATGTTTTAATTATTAAGCTATTTTTTTGTACTCACTGCCTAATTGATTACTCAAACTTAAGGAGAAACAGTCCAATTGGGAAAACGTCTGTCTTGTTATGACAGTTGAGTACCTACATAAATAAAAATTCCGTAATTGCTAAAAAAAGTTTCTAAAAGTAAATTAATTAATTTGTCTCTTTACCCACTTCAACTTTTTCAAAGAGAAGTTACTTCTACATAATTAAACATCAGTGCGAATGAAATTAAAAAGTCTTTAAGAGTAATTAATACAATCACAAGTACATAATTAGTTAGAAAATTATTTTACGATATCTCAGTGTTGTAAGTTGCTAAATTGCTTTTATTGTTTTTTTTACAATATCAAATATTGTATAATAACATGGTACGCATTATTTTTGTTTGATATCAATTACAACTAAAACAGAACCAGCTACTGATGATACTACAGAGTATGTTTCTGTATAGATACTTATAGATTCAGGTAACTCATGAATATAATGGAAACAGGAATATGGTTTGTAAAATATAAACAGTACACAACAGCATGGCACGATCTATTCTCGGAAGTGGTTTTTAATTCATATTTTTATTAGTCCGCCAATTACCAATTTTCGCTAATAGAACATTTAGTAATCCTATTTTAGGTAATCCCGTGTTTCAAGAATTCATCTAATTAAGATATTCTTTTCGCAAAAACGCAAGTCATTCTTTATCCTTTAAGCCATTCAAACGTAATTAAGGGCAAGACAAATTACACGAATTTTTTCTAACAAATTTAGTCATCAATCTTTTCCCTTCTCCAACATCTATTCACATTTTGTAGGTGGATCATTCATTTTTCTCCTTTCGTCTTCATTTTTATTGTCGTACAAATCGCTGTCTTAGTAGCAGCCGTTTTTGATTTATTCCCAATTTTCAATTTATCATGACTTAAAGCGAACAAAGCAACCGACAGAGGTGGAAAAATGCAATCAATGAGAGGCGCCAATGGAATTCCGCCTGTCTAACTGTCATTTTCTTCTTTCCGGCGTAAATTGAATAATAAAAGTTAGGCGAGAACGCAACCGAACATAAAGCAAAAAAATATATCGAATGTAAACTTACAATCTGTGTTAACTCAGCTATTGCTAATCAGGTTAATTCTGTTTTATAAGATGATTGTTGCTGAGAATCGGTATTAAGATGAATTTGCACAACACGGAGTCGTAAACTTAAGCAGCGTAATTGCGAGACTGGATTGTACAAAATGCTACCGAATTTTATCCTGTCTGCTTAATGTAAGGTTCAACAGTCTTCTAAGTTACTGATTTAAACGTGATCGTAAAAGGAATAAACTGGAAATTATTTTATGCCTTTTAGGATAAGGTTTCGTGCTTGTTTTATTGCTGTTCATTATTCAAATGAATTAGAGATTAAAATGTAAAATGTGGGTTACATTTTAATGAATGAAATTCGGATACCAACGGTATTTGCTGACGGGAACTTTAGAGTAAATATTAAACATACCTTTCAACCGGATAACTAAGTTTTTGTGAATAAGAGCAAATATTTGACAAAGCAATATAATTCCAATTTAAAGCCAAATTTTCTACATATCAGAATACAGTAATTTTCTGTTGGTTTTCCTCTTTTGTCAAATGTATTTCATTATTTCTCAAAACTATTTCACATCCTTATTAAAGAGGGTGCTGTGTATATTAAACTATTTCCCTTTTTGTCGAAACTATTCAACATCTTTGTAGAATGAATGCTGAAACAAACCAAACAACAAAATCTCGAACGAGGTATGTACACCCGTGCGTTAATAATCAAAGGAATGAACGATAGTAGTTCAGTCCAATTAAGGCGACAATTTAATGTTCTCCTGAACACTGTAAGAAAACTGTACAAGATTATATAATAAATAACGAACAAGCTGAAAAGAGTTAACATAATATGAAAAAGTAAATATCTGCAATTTAATTGATGAGAATTCCATTGTAACACTAAAACAAATAAAAAACAAATTGTTAGAGCAAAATCCGCAACAAGAAGCAAGCTTATCAACCATTGACAGAGCGACAAAAGCATTTCAAAATTCTCTAAACCGCGTTTCTTTTGTGCCAGAAAGGCGTCAGGCGCCATACATCCAAAGTAGGTTGATTATGCTGTTGTATACAACAAAATAATGATTCGTAGAGAAAAAATATATTTTTTTGACGAATTTAGGATTCAAGCGATTTCTAGAAGATCTTATGGATTCATTATATCTATTCACCATTCAAAACAGGCCTTACAATGTAGAACTATTTGGAGAATTCTTGACATCTTCTTGACATCGAAGATATTATACAAGGTGCATATTTTGTCATGGACAACGTCCGATTTCATAGAACGGATGTAATTCAACAGCTGATCAAACCGCATAGACATGTACCAATATTTCTGCCCTTCTACAGTCCTTTATAAACCCAATTAAAGAGCTGTTCAGCCAATGGAAAACTATCATAAAGGGAAGACAGTCCATAGATGAAGAAGAACTCTATCTTGAAATTCATAATGCTTCTGAACATAAGAACATTGCCAAAACTATGTCCAACATATGGAAATATATTTAGACAGAAATGAAATTTTGAGCTAGACTAGTACGTATTCTTTTAAAGTATTGTTACATACATAATATATGTACATATCTACCTATATATTATATACAGTGCGTCCATAAAGTAACGCATAAATTCATTATTTGCTAAATAAACACTAATATTAAAAATTCCCGAAACAGGTCGTTTTTTGATTTTGATTTACTGTTTTTACAAATTATAATCTAATATACAGAGTGATCCAACTTCGTGTGATGACGTCATCATCACCCCATTTTTTTTTTCAATTTCCAGATTTCCTTTGATGAGCTGATTCCAAAAATGTATAACACATTGCTTCAGATTGATACAGGGTGGGCAAAAAAAACAAAAATTGTTTATGACATTTGTTTATGGAAATGTATTACCTTAGTAAATGGAATAAACAAATTACGTAGTTATGCAATTACTATGATATACTACCAAAAACAAACAAAAGAAAATTTAAATTAAATGTTCAAATTGTTCTCCATTGACCGCTAGACAATGATAGAACTGGGGATTACATTCTTCTCTAACATTCTGTAGCATAGCAGGTGTTATGTTCTGCATTTCTTCCCTTATTCGATCTTTTAGCTGACGGATATTTCCAGGTCTGTTAGTGTAGACTTTAGATTTTAAATAGCCCCATAGAAAGAAGTCTAATGGGCTCAGATCAGATGACCTAGCGGGCCATTCTACTGTTCCCCTTCTCCTATCCACCGTTGTGGAAAGGTTGTGTTTAAAAAATCGCGCACAGTTATGGCGAAATGTGGCGGTGCACCATCCCGTTGAAACCAGATTCTGCGGTGGAGATTAGTGGGTATTTGAATATCAGGACAAAGTTGGATCAGATCTGGAATTAATTTATTTTGTAGGAAATCCAGATATAATGCTGCAGTTAAGTTTTCGTCAAAAAAATATGGACCACTAATTGTATTTCTCACAATACCAGCCCATACGTTGATTTTTTGTGGCCTTTGCGTGTGGCATTCTTGCATCCAGTGTGGATTTTCATCAGACCAATAACAGGTATTTTGTCGGTTAACATGCCCGTTCAAATAAAACGTTGCCTCGTCCGAAAATAAAACGTTTTCAATGAAATTGTTATTTTGGTTTATCATATACTCGCAGAATTCAGTTCTTCGATCAAAGTCGTCTTCAGCTAATTCATGGATAAGTCGTAGTTTATAAGGATGGTATTTCACCTTTTTAAAAATGTTTGATACTGTAGACTTCCCAATACCAAAATCCCTAGATAATCCTCGCACGGTACAGTGTGGATTTTCTATTGCCGATAAAATTATGTCTTGTTGAATATTTTCATTAATTTTTGGTCTACCTTGCTTTGCTGCATCCCTCACATGTCCTAATTCTCTGTATTTTCGCTCTATTCTGCTTACCGTAGATTGTGAAATAGGTTCACGATGTGGGTGCGCATCATGAAATAATCTGTTGAGTCCGCATCCTGTCCCCAATACCAATCATCATTAATATTTCAATCCTCTCGCTTTCGGTTAAAGGCATTTTGTAAAAAAAGTTACAAAATATGATAGGGTAAATTGCTTAGATAATTTTCACGTAAACGTACCTTCTTTTTAAAGCGTTAATAATAGAGAAATGTACTTTAATGTTTCTGACAGTTTTTAACGTCAAATGAAAAAAATTGAAAAAAAAAGTTATAAACAATAAAAATATACGGCTTGGAGCACTAATAAAATCTGTTACATACAGTGTTAAAAATTATACGTGGTGTCTTTTAATAGGTTAGCAAAGTAGTTCTAGAACAACATGTATTTTCATTTAATGTGTGTATTACGTTTATTCTTTATTATTTTGTAAGTAACTTGAAATTTTTGTATTTTTGCCACCCTATATCAATCTGAAGCAATGTGTTATACATTTTTGGAATCAGCTCATCAAAGGAAATCTGGAAATTTAAAAAAAAATGGGGTGTTCTATTTAAAAAAAATGATGATGACGTCATCACACGAAGTTGGATCACCCTGTATATTACATTATAATTTGAAAAAACAGTAAATTAAAATCAAAAATCGCCTGTTTCGGGAATTTCTAATATTAGTGTTTATTTAGCTAATAATGAATTTATGCGTTACTTTATGGACACACTGTATAATATATGTAGTATTGTTACTAAGTTGTTATCATCTTCTTCCTTTCCTAAAAGATTGTGTCGAACTTTCGTTTTTTGTTTTAATTTATAAATCATAAAAAGGAAAACCATAAGACAAAGACTGTAAAATCAATTAAGAAACTTAAAATATACCTACTAACCTTGAATCCAAGCTGTACGGATCTGTAATAAAAAAAGAAAAACTACCGCATTAGCACATCAATAATATACGCAAAAAACTTGTTACAATTACTTCTAAGCTCAACTCAATCAGATGCTGGAATATGTAAAATATACTTGTATGTATACTGTCTTTGAAATAAAAGTAGAAAAATTAAAAAATGGTAAGTTAAAACTATGTAAAATATAAATCCAAAAAATTGTAGTTGTATTACGACGCAAATGCAAAATCCTACTGGGAATTTCAGGTCGACGACCTTCATAAAAGATGACAACAATCTACTGGTTATATAATATGTATTATATTTTATAAATATCTTCGTCATTTGCTTTCTCGTCTGGGAGGAAAATTCCGTAAAATATATAATTAACGTTAATAATAAATTAATATCTAAGTTTAATAGAATATCTTTCTATTTTTTCTTTTTATTTTAAAGACACGCTCTATAAATATAAAGCACTTATGACAATACTTTTTCACGCGAACAAAATCTCTCTCAAACAAAACCTTGTAAAAGAAATCCTATAAAATGTTCTTGTTTGGTGCAATTCTTCTGTTATATGGAGATATCGTAAAGTACATACATTTTAAATTATTGTAATTTTGTAACAAATTAAGTTAATAACAAAAAACAAACGAAATCTAACTGCTTAAGAAATTAAATTTAGTATGCCCAAAACCAGTTACAGCAATTGCCAAGTATGACCTCCATGTTGTTGTAGGATTACCAACCTTTCCTCCAAATTGTACACTGCATTTCGTAATAGATATTTCTGGTTAAATTGCACCATTTCCGTAATATTGCCTTTTAATTCTTTAACGTTGTTGGTGGTCTTCTAAACAGTAAACTAAAAATAACCACAGAGCCAACTGGATTCAGATCATGTGATCTAGACGGCTAAAAATTAGCGAAATTAATGAAATGCTTAACACACGATTTTGAAAAACTTTGGTTTACAATTCTTTGACTGGTAAGAAAATGTGTAGCAGTGCTCCCTTCTGCATAAAATATGTTTTCAATTCCGAAGCAGTCGTTTTGCAGCTGTGGAATAACATAATCTCTTAACATTTGCAAGTATCGTTCACCGTTTACAGATATGGATTCTAAATTTCTTGTGGTTTTTCTGCAGGCTAGAGTTTACAGCTTTGAGTATTGACTCCACCATTCAGAGTAAAATATGCGTTATCTGTCCATAAAATGCATAACTAAAATTGTCAAGTATAGAGGCTGGCCTATCAAAAACGATACAGATTAAATTATCACTGAAACACGTCAAATTTGTTTTGCAGATAGATACATGTATGTACGTGATAAATTTAACCCATCAATTTCATGCATTCCACCAGGGAGGCTACCCCTTTCCTTATAGTCATGGGAAACTAGGGTTAACTAATACCTCATTTGAAAAGCAATTAAATTCTCTTTACAACGACACCTTGATTGACTTCATTCAAACTGTGGCCAAAAAGGTGACGAAAAGCATCTATTGAACATTTAATCCTTTTTTACAGACAGATACAGATAAATGAAGGTTTTTATATTTTGCATTAATTTAATACTACATTCAAGTTTAGTTCTAAAAAACAAATAGCATAAATAGCAAATAACCTTATTAATACTATTAAAGAACAAAAACAAACACATAAATAAAGTTGAAATAAGGCATGTCAATAAATAGCAACATATAGCACTCAAGAGTTCCATGAAAATTGGCGTTATTTATTACTTAGCAACACAAAGCAAAAATCGGTTTACTCACTTGTGGAAGGAGTTCAAATAATTGGAATAATCGGTATAGACCTATATAAACTATTACTTGGAGTACGTAGAACCTCCCTTGAACCGTTGACTATAAGAAAATGTAACGTTTTTTAACATTAAAAAACGGCGAAAAAACTTGCAATATTGTTTGAATTAGATCTTTTAGGTTTATCCTAGAGACAATATTTAGTTAGGTCGCCTATTGCTTTTCTTGGTTATTTTATTACTTCGCAATTTAACAGACACACTTTATTGCGGTTAATAACATGACTTGCTTTTAGTACAGAAAAGAGCCATGAATATAGTGTTAGGAATTCACTTACGATTTTTTGATTAGTTAGTTTAAGTTAAAAATATTTTTCTAGCGTGATAATGTCAAACATGAAATAACATAGAGTTTAGTACTTAATCTTATTCTATACATCGAGAACAATCTGTTCAGGAGATATCCCTTGGGAATATACCACGAGACGCTGCAAATGTTATAGTTATGTATGTATGTAAGTACCTATACATACATGTAGACATGCTATCAATTTTTCAAGATCTGTTCCCGAATGCCATCCTTTCAATTATTCTATATTCTTGGAGATAATTCAAGGAAAATAGATTATTTATTTTCTAGTACTTACAAGCAGAGAAATATTTTATAAATACATAAAATTTCCGTTATTTTTTTACAAACGCTGCATAATTTGATTGCGCAATGATCTAATGGAACTATATCAGACGAAATCTTGTTAACAAACGATTTTAAGCAAGCGAAAAAGCGGCTCAGGATTGCAATAAATTTAACAATGTCGCACATACAAAAATGTACTGAATAAATATTTCTATAAGAAATGATTCGCTACATCAAAGGAATAACTGCACTTACAACACACACAGTTATGCAATTATTAGGCCGTTGCACAAAAACAGCATTCGCTGTAGAAAACTCGTCAAGAAAGTTGAAAGAAAGTTAAGTTATGCAGTAACTCTTTTCCGTTTTATGCAAATAAAGAGAAATTATAACTCACGTAGTTCGTTGTGGCGAAATTTACGAACTGGATGCATTTTCTACATATAGACACTGCACTATATAGTTTAATTATTACAGACACGCACGAAGTAAGGCCAGCAACTGAGTCGATGGAAAACTGTCGAGTGTGAATCACTTCTTAATATCATTTGTAAAAAAGTATAACGTCTTACAGCAATATGTTTGAGCAGAATTTAAAAACAACACTAGAAACAAAAAATACACAGAAAAAACATATACATACATACATACACTAGCGTCCGTAAGTTGAAATGCAAATGTGTTACGTTAAATCTAGCTCTAATTTAAAAATGTTTAATCAAATTCCTAGAGTAGTACCAATAAAAGTGACATTCATTGAAAACAAAAGGTCAACAGAAATTACAAACAACTCCGATTTTGCAATCGCTTATAGATTTATGGGAATTTAAAGGCTCAAATATAAAACAGCTATAACTTTTCAAGTAAGCATAAAAAGTTCCATAAGGATCAGTTAATTATTGAACCAAGCATATCGACTAGAGATTTAATAGGAATTAGGAACGCAAAAGCTTTTTAAGTCCGCTGTTCTCTAGAAACTAAATCAAGTTAATTGAAGCTACATTCTATAGTTCAACATTTTCGAAAAATTTTAAAATATCCACTAGCGACTGACATACAGTAATAGAAAACGTTGATTAAAATCTTCCGACAACATATAGGAAATCTGGCCGATCGATTGTCTTCTACTCCCACGAAAAGTTTAATTTAAATATCGTGTTACTCGTAGTGCAATTTTCCTCATTTTATGCTTTTATAAAGGCCGTATATATCGTATTTTCTAATAATTCGTAGTATCGATCTCTATTTAAATTTCTAGTAGAGCGCCGGTAATTTCCAAGAATACCTACCTGCCCAGATATTCAAATTTCTCTTTTTTCTTTACTAATTGCACGAGCTTTGATGCAATCCTTATTCCTGTAACATAACCTGAAAATTCATTTCCTCTTAATAAGAAAGTCTTTTCTCAGAAGATTTAATCAAGGTTTAAATAACAAATGAGATTTATAGCAAGCGAGATAAAATATCGCCTGTTTTCTCGCAGATATGTTTGTTTACAAGTAGCATTCTTCATTCATTACAACAGATTTTCCACTTATTGGTTGTGTCCAGATTTTTTTCCTGGAAATTTAAATAAAACAAAAGCATATCATACGCCAAACGAACTAATTACTTAACTTTGTGTCATTGCCATGTTGAAATGAAGTAGGAGGTGTTGTTCAGGAAGCAGGATCGAAGAAAATCCAAAATTATCTAATTAAATTGCCTAATAACGTTGGAGGATCAATTTTAGGCAGTTTTTTCTTCCTTTGGGTAGTGCACAATGTTTCAAGTACTTTATATGCAGATAACGTAACATTAGAGGCTTAAAAATGGTCATATTTTAGCTGAGAATTGTAATGACTTCCTGAGTAATGCATCTAAATGGTTCTCTCTTATCAATAATGACAAATGCATTTATTTACATGTTTCTCCTGTTAACTTCAGCCCACACTAGATTTTTATTTGGGGTCATTGGGTGGCAATCAGCTTATCATTGCGGACTCCACTAAATTTTTGGGAGTATAGGTAGATTAGTATCTCAAGTGGAAGCCCCATTACGAGAGTCTACTAAATAAATTAAACTCACTTTGTTGATTAAATACGTATCATCCGTTGCAGAACAGGTCTAAAACCTTAAGAGTCTTATAGACCACATTCCTAGCTTATGTGCATCTGTAGCACTTGAAACCCGTATCCGCAGCAGTGTACTCCTTCTTACCTTTTTTAATATCTCCTAGCACACTGGTGCCCCATGCAGGATTATTGAGTGAACCACCTGTGCTAGTAATTTATATTTAGCGCTTCCTGGACCAGCTATGTTAGGCATAAATCAGTTTAGCTGCTCTGTCTTCGGCTTTCATTGTGGCAGACTTAATATGTTCCCTAAAATAACTCCAAATGGAATCTTGAATTCATCTATGTAGTAGACCTAAATTTACCGGATCTACCGGACTTCCATTTCTTACGACTTGCAAACAGCACTCTGACTAGTTGGTCATAACTCAGTTTGACAACGACTGTAATTTGTCTAATGACTCTACCTGTTTTTAGAGTTTTTTTTTTGGAGAAGGGAAGTACTTTGAAAATCATCTGCATCCTGGTTCACAGATAGTGTCGGATTTTATCCGACTAAAAACCCCTCTCAGACCATACGGTGTGCTGGCCAAAACTGCGGTGCCATTACTTCAGGCAGCTGGTCGATAGATGTTGGCAAGGCAACATGCTACGAGACTGTCACATTGTTCGTTTTCCTTTTTAGGCAATATGCATACTTTCCACTGTATTTTCTGGTGTTAACTCTCCTATGTGTTGAGCTAATGCTGGCCGTGCGGTATTCCACCGGCAGCATATGAAGAAAGTATACTTCGCCGAGTCCAAATTTTCGCAGTAAAGACACAGGTTCGTCTCTCTAAGCTTGAAACGCTAGAGGTACACGTTGAAGCATCCAGGACAGGATTTGCGCCGATGTTGCCGTGCATTCTAAGATACCAGGTTCTTAGGTCGGGGATTAACCTCTTGGTCCATTCGGCGACTACGCCTTGCTCTTCCCAGAGTTTTTGCCATTCATCCAGGATCTGGTCCTTAACCAACTCTCTCCTGCCTTCTCCTTTGAGGATGTTGACTTGACCTTTGGTCCTTGCCAATACGAGAAGGGCTTTGGTGGAGCCAGTTCTGTACGCTCTGGCAATCATTAGGGCGGCTTTTCTCTGGATGCTGAGGAACCTCTGCTATGTGCTTCTCCGTTGCGTTCAATTATATTGGCTCTGCGTAAATCATTATAGCTTGGACAACGGACGCGTACATTGCTCTGCTACGTTCCCTGGGGCCGCACGTTCTTGGCATAAGTTGACGCATGCCTGCTAGAGCATTGCCAGCCCTCTCGGATGTTATTCTAGGCTGTTATCCTCGGCTGCTATTCCCGGCTGTTATTCTCGGCTACCCATCTCATGTATGTACCTCACGCAGTATACCCCGAGGTACCTTAAGAATTCCCGTGAGTGCACCACATTTCCTCCTTTCATGCAGTTGGGCAAGTGCGTATTGTACATATTAGTCCCAGACAGTTAATTAATTGCAACTTCTGTAACATAATTGCAGCATCTTTTGGCCAACTTGCTACTAGTAATAACATAGCATGTTTAGTTTTGAGAACTCTGTCAAAGTGAAATGCCAGTTTTCAGCTAATTCAGATTTTTTCTAGATTTTCCGAATATATCTAGCACAGTTCTTTGCTTGTTTTTACCTCTCTCTAACTGATGCCAATTTACTCGGTCTACAAACTTCATCTTCAACAGAAATGTCCTTGGAGGTAACTGAAAGACGCCTCGATAAAAAGAATCTATACAAAACAACAGGGAAGATATTCCAAATCATTACATCCTTTGTTTCAAAGACCGTTGCATCAATTAAACAGAGCTTTAAGACAAATACTGGCTCAAACACATCAACTGTCAACCATTTGTAGCTTTTGCAGTAGAAGCTCGCTTAAAAACTTTCAACATTACTTTCTGTTAATGCCTTCGTTTATATTATTCATAAATAGCCAAATCCTTCACATCAACCATGCAAACAAAGGAAACAATTATCTTTTCATTTGGAGATAAGTCCCTTTCAGCTTTAATTCGTCTACCCGCCATGCCTATATTCCCGTTGAAATCCATGCTACCGGCATAATTAATGACGTACTTACCTGTGTAACCCACCTACCTAAAACAGGAGCAGCGACGATTTCGTATTAAATGAGTCAACGCACTAAAGGAGAATGAAAATTTCGTAAGAGAAGATATTTTAGAATTCCGTTTTATATTCATTCATCATTTAGTTGTTAGCTCGTCTTTGAGAAATTAACTGTAAGTCGTCTTGAGACAATTTCATATTTCAGTTTTTCCGTGCCAAAAGAATTCAAATTTTTTTGTTTTATACAACCCCATACTTTCCAGTCCGAGAAGGTATTCAAAGACAGCAATTAGTATTGTGTATTAAATTTTTCAGCTCTGTTGTGGTAATTCAGAGTTAAAACTGAATGTTTTTAACAAATTCGTTCATACTTTCACAGTCAGAGTTCCAGTAATCGGTTTCGATAAGCAACTTCAGTAGTTAACAACTTAAAATTCTCGCGATAAGTGCAACAAAGCATATAAAATTTTAATTGCCTCTATTTTTCATTTCGCAATTTTCAGTCCTATGACGGAGAAGCGCATTCGCTTTTTTGGAGAGTAGTACAAAAAGAAAATTGCAAATGCTCTTGACATATTAGCAAGGAAACTGTAACAGAAAGCAGAGATAATAGTAAAGAACAGCTAACGTTTAAATACAATATAAGTCCGAAGTAAATTGTGCCCTGAGACAATTAATGTGAGTTTGCTTTATTTCCTTTAATTTTACGTTCCAACAACTGCTAGCTTAACGATGTACAAGATTCGAATGCAGTCATTGGAGTAAACGTAATCCTAATCTAGTGCAATTACGAATGTTATAAACTGCTGAAGATGAATGAGTACGGACGGTAGAATCCGCATCGAGCCGCAGGCGTGCTCTTAGTATTTCACAAATAAAATAAAAGTTATAATTCATAAAATATTACCAAGCAAAACGGCCCTTTCTGTGCGACCACCAAAGCAAGGCTTCTTGTTCTTAAGTCACTTATTTAGAACCAACACAAAATAACGATACTGAAAATATGTAGTATTGAGCTGCGACTTCATCAAACTAAAAACAATATGCGAATATACAGGGTGACATAGAAAAGACAACAATGCATAGCAACATGTGATCGCGGACCAAGTTCCCATACACACATGTCCGATTGCTTTTTGTTTTCAAGTTACAAACTGTTTTTTATATTGTTCTTGTATTTTACTTTTACTTAAGCAATAAAAAATATTTTTTCATGAAACAAAACATTTGGTAAATGTGAAAGCAATATTAACTTGGTTTATTGAAAGTTCTCGTTCAAAATGGTGCGCTATACTTTTGTGGAATACAGGGACGTGATCATGTGTTACGGCGAAGCTCGTTCAAATGTTTCCGAAGCTCAACGCATCTATCGCGAGAGATACCCATTAAGGCAAGTTCCTATTGTTAGGACATTTATTGACGTCCATAGGCGTTTGGGAGAAAATGGTTGCTTCAAAAAGCCAAAATATGAATTTGAGAACTCGCCGTACTGTTGCAAATAAAGAAACTATTTTGCAAATATTAGAAAACAATCCTAGAATAAGCACCAGAAAAATAAATGCAGCTGTACCGCATGTTGATCGTGAATCTGCTAGGAAAGTCCTCAAAGAACAACTTATTCATCCATTTCATTTCCAAAAAATCCATCACCTATTGGAACAGGATTTCCCCCTTGGTCCTCTATCACATGTTGCTATGTATTGTATTTTTTTCTATTTACCCCTGTAGTGAAGAGAAGAGACGTAACGAACATATAACATTATCTGCAATAATAATAATAATAGTAATGGCTATAATAATCTCTATTGGTCATGATCTAATGATATGGATATTGTCAAAGTGCTATAGCTACAATGTCATGCCAAACCATAGAAATTACATTGTGTTAAAGCATTAAAAATACGTCACATGACATGGATACATGGAAAATCATCAAAACTGTAGAAAGTTTTTAATTTTCGTCTAAAACTGTCATATTGTTCATACTGCCCAAACGTCGCAAATCATCGTGTAAGACATTCTAAGCCCTTATTTCAGCATAACATTCAAACAATTCTTATAAAAATTTGACCCGTGAATGAGTGTATGTATCCTATCGCCATTACACATAGCAATAGTAGAAGTGGCTACTGGTCCATGCCTGCTTGATTTTTATAAATGAATGGAATTAATATGGAACTTAATATAATTTTATTATTAACATTGTATAAAATTACACGTCCGTAGTCCATTCATGCAGAAAATTCGTCCTTTTGTTGTTTTCTTGGTCAGTTTCCGCTTCGGATTTATTCGCTACTGATGTGCTGATAGCCTCATCTAATACCCCATTTTCTTTATCGTACCCCATCTTCATTAGTTGAAATGTGCTTGCAATATCATCCGATACACAATTTATTACTGCTGATGGTCATCCGGCAAAATATTCGTTTGCAATATTTTTAGATTCCAGATTACCCTTATCCCTTCTAATTTTCTTTCGAATCAGAACTCTCTGCTCTCTGCTAAAGTCTTTATTGCTGTTCTTGAAAAGAGATAATAACAATATATTTACAAAATTACAAAATGTAATGTCATTAATATTTAATAGATTTATTAATAAGTAAGTGTACAGTTTGGCAATAAATGAGCTAAAAAAAATAAGTTCTGGTAAGAAAAAACAAGAAATAAGCTTCCGCCCGTTTTCAGTTTTACTGGAAACTACAAAGTAGAGAAGAAACCCAAGCAAGAGCTTCATCGTTGGTTTGTAGATGCCTCGAAAACTCCAAATAGCACGGGCTTTACAATTTGGAAAGACGAAAAACTCGCTGGTGAATCCGTTAGTCTAGTGAGGTCTCCTACCACCTCCAGGCCGAATTTATAGCCATCCAGACGTTCCCAAAAGTCATTTTAACTTCCTCTCCCGACAATGGATCGGTCGAAATACTATCGGACAGTCATCGTATCCTTAAAGCTTTACAAGCTTGTCCGAGGTGGTACTGAATTGCCACAGGAACTTGAAATAAATGGCGAAACATCACAACTCCATGTTGACATGGGTGCCGACCCACTCTGAGATCAACGGATACGAACTTGCAGGCAGGTTAGCTAGAGCAGTCGATGAACGGTCATTCACAGGACCACCACCGACGTGTGAGACTTCCTATAGTTGCATCAAAGTTTTCATCAAAACCCAGTTCACTGCAAGACAGAATTCCTCCTATTGGAAGGGACTTAGTGGCATGAGGCACTGCAACATTCTCGGAATCCAGGACAGAGTTCGTAAAGCTGTCTCTGTGACGACTCTCCAGGCTAAGGATTCTTACAAGCACTTTGACAGACTAAACACACTAAACAAACACATGCACTGCTGCATGAGCTTGACAAACTCTCCCCTATGTAGAAGCTGCGGCGACACAAAAGAATCCCCGAAAGTGTGAACTCCAAGCTAGTTTTGGATTGCGTAAGCGCATTCAATGAGGTGGATTCCCAAAGGAAACTAACTTTTGCCTGGCATCCCAGTCACAAGGGGATGAAGGGAAATGAGACGATCTGGCCTGACAAAGGTCTAAATTTAGTAGTAGAATTGCTGGGTAAAAACAGGAAGACTTTCAAAATGTTAGTTGGTCTGCTGACTGATCACTGTAGATTAAAGAGGCATATGCATAACATAGGAATAGGAAAACACCCCAGTGCATGTGTTGTGCCATTGCGACAGCCTGGTGAGAACAAGGTTTCTATGTAGTACTCGGTGCGGAGAATCCCACAGTGCATAGTTTCATTAGGTAGCCACTCTCATTGACGACGAGCCTTATAAAGAAGGCAAAGTGAGTGGACGCGGTGAAAGAGGTTCGTGGGGCCAGCCCAGCCCCAATCTAATCTAATGTACTCTCCTCTGTAGTTGTCACACATTCTTTTGTCGCCCTTCTTATATATTGGGAGTATTATTCCTACATTCTCTTCATTATCCATATATTTGATTGAATCTTTCTCTCTTATATATTGACCTTTTTATTGCAGGTTAATTACACGCGAACCAAATATTGTACCTAAACTCTACAATAAAATGTAACTACATATATGTCTTTAAATGACTTTGTCTTGCTAGAAAGAACACCCATTATTTCTTGGGAAATTCCAACGTCCAATTAAAGAGAGAAAAAGTCTAAAACCACTTTTCTACTTTATTCATTAAACAGCAATAGATATCACAAGGATTCAAGCTCCTCATTAAAACTCTGTTTTTTCAAATTCTGAAACAAAATAAAAGTGCACAATTATAAAAAATTCAATGGTTTCAATTTAACGGTTTTTTTCTTTTCTTTACAGTTCCTGCAATCATCGCATTACAGGCCGAACAAGATGATAACCACGATGTCGAGGAAATGAATCACATCTACGTACTACCGGACATGATCGATACCGTTCTCAACGGTAGTTCCTTGATGGACTACTTCAACATTAGCCAATCGAAGATTCTCGTCTCTTTAAACAACCGATCGTACGAGATACGCGAACTGAAATTGCACAATGAAACAGAAAAATCGTGCGAATGCGATTTCACCATACCGGACTGGTTCAAACTGTACGCGCAATACCACGGACATCTCGCCATCATCGTGTGCATCTTTGGAACGTTTACAAATCTAATTAATGTTGCTGTATTAACGCGGAAAGATATGGCTTGCGCTCCGATCAACAGGATCCTAACCGGCTTGGCTGTAGCGGATATGATGTTGATGATCGAATATATGCCGTTCGCTTACTACTACCACGTGGAATTGCCTGAAAAAATGAATTATCCGTTTTCCGCAGCTGTATTCGTTCTTTTCCACATACATTTCACACAGATCCTGCACACGATATCCATTTGTTTAACACTGACGCTTGCTATTTGGAGGTATCTAGCTATCGGGTGAGTTATTCGAGTTTGTGAAATGGAGTTTGCAGAACTACACATTATCGTACTAGAGTAAGATTAGAATGGTTATAAATGTATGACATCCTAGCAAACTGTACTACTTTTTCGTGTATACAGAGGCTGCGCCAGTATTATCGCAATCCGTCTCGTATAATTTATTTATATTCTAATTTACATACTTTGCACTAGCCCATTCGCACAACGTGACTGTTACATTGCTTGGTGATCTGCGAATTATCAATCAGACATTTTAAAAGATACGGATCTTTCATAAGATTCGTACCATACTAATCAGTATAAAGTTAAAGATTCGTACCGATCTTGTACGATTTATACAATACAGGGATTGGTCGAATCCGTATGATTCGTTTTTTTCTTCACTACAATAACATTTAACATTTTATCTATGTGTATCTATAGAGACCGATTGCTCATCTCTCTAGCATGGATCGTGATACGAATACTATGGTACGAATCTTCCGTTGATACTGATTCGAGCGATACGAATCTGTCGAAAGAGTCGATTCGCCCATCCATAGTGTGGACCATCTAGATAAGGTAGTAAAGTGGTTTGTAGGACATCATCAATATTACGTGCAGCTGTCATACTGTCTCGTATAAACAGAAGTGGTGATCGGCTACCATAGACAATAGCGCCCCAAACCATTACTCCAACAGTCCTGTGTACATGCCTCTCAATAGCAAACCCAATATCGCATCGCTCTCGACGCCGGCGTCGTATCCCTCTACGACCATCATGCATACCTAGACGGAATCGCGATTTGTCGTTGAAGACGACACTATGCCATTCTGCTTCCCAATGCTGCCGTTCTCTATGCCAGTTCAAGCGTTAACAACAGCGATCCACAGCCAAAGGAAGTACTAATCATTGACGGTATGGAAAAAGTCCAAAGGCTCGAATGAGGCGATGTAGTGTAGGCATAGTAACAGGTCTACCTTTTTCTCCAAACTATTGGTCAGCGATTTGTCGCATTGTAGCAAAAACGGTCTCGTAGAGCTAGTTGTCTGAAGCGCCAATCTTGACGCTCTGTGGTACACCTCAGTTGACCAGTTGGTCTTCTTCGTGTTCTTCTACCTTCTTCTGTCCACGCACGATACACACGCATTACCGTCATTGCAGTACAATTAACACGATTGTCAATTTCGTAACAGGACAGACTCGATAAGTAACAATTCTACCCCTGTCAAAGTCACTAACACGGGGACAATTTTGACGTCTTCGAACTTTAGACATTTTGTTACGCTTAGCACTTGTAGACGGATACGCAATAGCTAAACTTTTCTATATTCGTCAGGTCTCATGAACATGAACCTCTTCGCAGAAAAGTTAAACAAATTACTCCTTCTGGGAGGGGTAGAACATTTGCAATAACTCACATTCTTAATATATCCACGATATACCTATAGGCTCTCAGAACATAAAGTTGTCAAAAAACTTTTATTATTTATTGTATTATTATTATTAACTGTAGGCAAATTTTATCAGCACGCACCGTCTTAAGAGAATATAACTTTTCGTATTGCACGTTGTTTTGTAAATATTAATGCAAAATAAGTTTAAATTCTGTACCGTATCCTTCAGGAAGGATCAATAAGTTGTTTGCTTCTATTGTGTGTTTTTGTCCCGAAAAGAGGCCCTTAAATATTCTAAATTGCTTTAGGGATGTCCTCTTCATATTTAAGTTTCGATATTAGATATTCTCCAAGCTTACCTCAGTATTCTCTTCGCTGCAATTTAACCAGCTAGTTGCGATTTTACTGGTTATGACGTGCCTCGTCTGTTATCGTAAACAGACTATAGAGTATCACTTTCAGATGACTTTTTTTTCTTTTAATCGGTTGCTAATCAAACGATGAGATTCGATTTTTTGCAGCTTGAAAACAAAACACAAAGCTGTAACATTTTAAACGGTTGGTTACCACTCAAAATTTTTGAAACTATTATCAGCAACGTTCAGGTCAAATAGCTACTAATGTGGTTTCTCCTTTTTCAATTTTTGTTACTCTGGAGATGATATAATTCTTTGATATTGGCCTCAGTGGTGTGGCAATTTCCTCTATTTAATATGTGACAATTTGTCTCCGCTGTCACATATGTACGTACATAGATGGATGTATGTATGTACTATGTATGTAGTGATAGGCTGATGATACACTCCAACCTAAAAGATATCTACAGCTGGCCGATTAATCCGATTCTTTTGGAAAAAGCGCACGATGCCGGAAGAGCCCAGATTAGGTACTTCATCCTCTTTATTTAATGTGCTTCTATGTGCAAGGCCTTTGAGTGCAAATCAATTTGAGAGTAGATGGAGGGATGTTTCATTTCGCCACAATATCCACTTTCAGCTTCCTTCCTACCTAGCTTATTTAATTTGTCTAGGCACTTCCAATTTATCTTGCAGTTGGTAGTATTTAAGTTCAGCGTCTTCATAGCTGCCTAACTGTCAGACATTATGATAATTTTTGTATCTTCTGTCTTAAAACTTAAATTAACAAGTCAAAAGAATAGTTTCAAATGGTACCACCTTACGTAAGTTGTTAGATATGTACCGACACAGAACCTTACTAAAGATTTGCACATTTTAACTAAACATGTTCATGGGCATCAACAGTTTTCCTCAATGGTATTATAAAATAATAATAATCCTCTTTATACAGTTCAACTTGAAGCTCAGAATATAACTATTTGTTTTACAGGCACCCGGATAAGAATCACATCTTATGCTCGGAAGCCCGTTGCACTTTAGGCATCTTCCTTAGTTACGTCTTGCCAATTTTCCTTTGTGGTCCGACTTACTTCGCGTTTCAAGTGAAAGCCACTACTATCAAAGAAAACGACACAGACTACATACTGTACCACACAGCTTTAAGTGATACAGCCAACAATGAAGAGTACTTAGTATTCTACTTCTGGATGTATTCGGTGGTGATGAAACTGATACCGTGTACTATCCTGACAGTGATCAGTGTATGGCTAGTGAGGACATTACACAAAGCCAAGAAGCGCAAGCAAGTGCTTCGAGAATATAATAATACCGGCTGTATGACGAAACAGCTCGTCAATAATAAGAAGAAAACGAAAGCGGAAAGACGAGCAGATAGAACCACTAAAATGTTAGTAGCGGTCCTCTTGCTGTTCCTCATCACGGAATTTCCGCAAGGTGTTCTAGGCCTGCTCAGTGGTATGAAGGGGAAATGTTTTTTCCTTAAGTGTTATCAAGATTTTGGTGATATCATCGATATGTTGGCGCTACTGAATGGTTCGATCAATTTCGTGCTGTACTGCTGTATGAATAGGATGTTCAGAGCCACGTTCGAGCAAATGTTTACTTATAGGATTTTGGCCAAATGGGTGACTCCTGTACAGTCTGAGATTCATACCACGTACGTATAAAACATTTTTGTTGGTATCTTGTTATCTTGTAATTCGAAAAACAAAATATTTTTATTATTAAGGTAAGAATATCTTCAATGAGAAGAAATATTCCTGAAAGGACTTGTATAAATAGCGGCCTATACCTTTTATAAGTTTGATTTGTACGAAAAACTTTGACGTTAATAGTGAATTGTTGTGTGAAGGTCATCACAAATTAGTATCAACATATTGCTAAAATTTTTAATCATAGAAACGTGGAGACTAAAATTTTCTAAACTTACCACACCATTGTCTACATTAACCCGATAGAACCAATCATCTATTGGGAAAATCCATACGAAAAAATGCTTTTAAAGATAAACCAAATCTATCCCTGACCCAAATCATTGGTGAAGCATAAAGACTTAGTAGAAGCTTATGCCAGCCAAAAACGTGTTTAACCATCTCGGAGCATAGGTGTTTAACCATTAATTGGGCAATAAAACGTTTTTGGCTCACAGTCCAAGTGAAATGGTTACTTAGTTAATGTGATGTATTTTTCAATTATTAATTTTTCTAATACTCAATCAAAATCTCAACCAATCACCCTATATAGATTGTCTCTGAAATATTGATTGAAATGATTCGCAAATTACATGTTAAATTATTAAATTAGATATTGTCCATTCTGGTCCAATACCTTTGTCATCTCTCTGGCAGTAGCATGATTCCACGCTCATAATCTTTTTGTTCTTTGCTGGTAAAAAACTGATCCAGGTGATTTTTGACCTCCTCATCTGAAATAGGTAACAGTTTTACCTAAAAAATGTTGTAGATATCGAAACAAATCAGAAGCTGCCATTCAAGGTTTAAAAGCTTTTAGCGAATTACCAATCTGTATGAGGGCTCGCAACGACTGCTTTGAAATTCCTTCAAACAGACCTTCTTTGATGAATATTGGTTTTCGAAATTAAGCCAGTTCATCTTTTTTTACTTCATTTTTTTTGTTATGATAAACAACCCATTTATCAGCTTCAACTGGCCTTCCAGAACCTGGTGCATCTTCAGCATCACTATTGCCAGATCGAAATGTTACAAACCAGTTTTGGCACTGACGTACTGTCAATAAATACATCTTCTCCATACACATCGGCTAATTTTTTTCTTGCTTGAACGGGATTTTTATCTCTTCGATAGTAAAATACGACAAAAATGCTCATTCCTAGAAATCCATTGTAAACGAGCCCCATGTGTAATACACTGTGCTGCATGAAAAATTTGGAATAATCCCAAAAAGAAAAAGAAGCCAATTGGATTCAAAACCGTGCTGTAGGGAACCTACGTGTTGGGATCGCCATATCCAATTCATTTTGGATAAGTTGGCATACAAAAAGTTGTATGTACATATATGCTAACACCCACTACAACTACTACTACACTGCAGAGGCTAATCGGTGTATGACCACAACTGCATCGTAAAAATTTTTACAAATCTTATCGTTCTTATTTTTACCAGAGAAAATGGCTGCGCCACTAAATAAAATTCAACACATTTATATTAAGTATAGGTAGATGGTTTAATAATTTTTTATGAGAAAATTATATTTCAATGTTTAACTTTAGAATAGTTCCTTGTCTATTGTCTGTTGCCTGCTATAAAGAAGACTAGTCAATATCAGTTTATTAAATTTGTAGGAGTATACCTACACAGGGTGTCCGCGATATACAAAGCATGCTTTTAAGGGATGATAGCTACAACGATTTAGAAACAAAAACATATAATACACATTGGGTCTATCTGTAAGCGTAAACGAGAAAAAAAATTATTTCTAAAAAACCTTATTTGGTCAAACTGTACAAGAAAACTCATGCATATTGCTTCTTAAATAACCAAAAAACCATATCAAAAATTTAGAGTTGAAAATAACTGAAAACAACGATAAAAACGAATTATTTAATACTTTGAAATTGAAGCATGGTGTCATTTCTCTTACACCATACTGTACACGTATTGAATAGAGGCACAAATGCAAGCTAAGCATCATCTGTTTATACGACCTTGAACTACATTAGACTATTGTATCGTACGAAGTCAATGGCCATACGTTTTAAAAATAAAGGTACCTTTGCTTTTTTTTTTAATAATGTTATGACAATAAAATCGATGTTAATATTGAAGTTAGAGTAAAAAGGGCGTATTTAATAGCAGCCTCCGATCGGTAAATCGGTAGACAGGAGAAAATGTATTACAGGAAAGACTCGATGTGTTGCCCATTTTCAAGAACACACGCCTGTAATCGTCGGGTAAATCCTGCACTGATCGGCTGGCTCTGTACAGTATGCGTCGAAGTTTGTGACATGAGAAATAATTTTTTTTCTCGTTTACGCTTACAGATAGACCCAAGGTGTATTATATGTTTTTGTTTCTAAATCGTTCTAGCTATCATCCCTTAAAAGCATGCTTTGTATATCGCGGACACCCTATATGTAGTATTAGTTATTATGATGTTTTATACGTCCTATTTCCAGGAATGTTTCTTTGATTTGAAGAAAAAGAACGCGACAGTTTAATAATGTAATTCGTCAAATATTTATTTCATTTATTAACTACGTTGTTGTATACAAACAGAAATAGTGTAAGGTATTGTTCTTTTATGATTACTACATCAAAACTTTATATTAAACATTTTATATTAACATCACCTAGTAAGAAACTACATATTTATCACAAATCATACTCTATAGAAAATGCTCAAAATTGTTTAGTACGGAAAAGCACGGGCAATATTTATTTCTTCAAAGTGAAATAAAAGTTTATTTTATAAAATACTTATTGCCAATAAGATCAAATGAATCATAAAATCATTTTAAGTCTGCGGGAAATTCTGAGATTACTAATAAAACTTTTACGCTAGCTTCTACCTAAGCCATATTTTTCAAGACCGTCCACAAACTAGAATGGCGTTTTATAAAAGACAAACAAAGGAGCTGCCGCAGTGGTCAAATGTTATCGCTCCATCAGCTTTAGTTCATTCCTCTTCAAATCTATGGAAAAAATGATCGCAGAGGTGAAACTTTAGTAGAGAAACCACACACTTTGTTTATCAAACGGGAACATCCACCAAGTCTGCTTTACACGATCTGGTTAATAAGTTTCAGAAGAATGCATTTATTAACATGGCTGGTGCGTACAATAACACCTTTTTTGGACGGTTGAAAATGGTTAAAGAATATATTCCTGATGGGGTAAAATTTACGTCTTTACTATTACGTTTTAGTATAAACCAAATTTACCTTTTTGATATGATTTCTTGATAATATTTTAGACAAAGAATATTATCAATTCGTTGTTAGTAGACGATTTAGCTTATTCCTTAGAAAACCTGTTCCGTTATTTGATTTCCTAGCCGTCCCAGCTGAAAAAAACACTTTTTCTACACCGATACCCAGAAAAATTTGCTTCCTCAGCCATTTTCATCCCACCAAAAGAATATTCATTCGCATATCTTATAATTTTTTTCTGGATTGACTTCTTTAGGGCCTTAGAACCAACTTTTTTACGTAAATTTGCCACCATTTACGTTTTTTTTTAATTTATTTACATCAAACATAAACATAATACTACAGACATATATATCGGATGCAGATGTTCCCACTCTCTTGTCCTCACATCGAGATAATGGGATTGCAGTGTCTTATCTCGAGCTACCGGTATTGAGAGCGCTATGGCGTTTAGCACTTGTTTTTCTTTTCCTTAATTTTTATTTGTTAACAGTCTTTTGTTTATTTCTTTTTTGAAGTGAGTATGATTTAGCTGTTTAATTTCAGTTGGTAAGTTGTTATATTGTGCAATTGCCTCCCTGATTGGGACCTTTTTATACTTTTTAATGAGGATTCTTTCAGTTCTTATATGTGAGTGTCTCCCTGTGTTATGGTTATGCGTTTCATTGTTGATTTTTATTAATTCATTTTCCATTTTGTGTATTAGTATTAAATTTTTAAAGTTAGTTGCATGTTCGTTCGTATACTTCTGTTGTTGCTATTCTTCTATCTAGTCCGTAGAGTATCTTTAATATCCTGTTCTGTTGTCTTTGTAATTTGTCTATGTTTCTTTTCGTTGTGTCGCTCCATACATTTATCATGTAGCTCATATGGGCCGTAAATAGGGCATAATATATTGATGTTTTTATGTGCTCTGCTATTAAGTTCCTTATTTTGTTATTCCAAACCATAGCAGGTTGTTGTGTTTTCTTTATTACATCTTTGACGTGTCCGTCACATTTTAACTTTTTTTTTGTATCGTTAGTCCTAAGTATTTTGTTTCTGTTCTTTCCTTTACGATTTCATTTTTTATTTTGATATTGAAAGTTGAGGTGCGGTTCTTTCTTGAGAAAACTATATAATTTGTTTTACATTCGCTTATTGTTATGAGATTGTTAAACGACCATTCCTCTATTTTTTCTATATCTTCGATTATGTTTTTTTTGTAGTTGCTGTTCGTTTCGGTCTGAGTAGATAAGACATATGTCGTCTGCGTACGCATAAATTTCTCCGTGTGTTTTTATGGCAAATACAGGGTGTCCCGCATAGATTGCATAATAAGGCACTGGCCTGTTCGTTGGTCAAAAAGAAATAAAAAAGTCCTAATAAACATATGTATATTTGCAAAGGCATAGTTTCCGAGATAAACACTGATTTTGAACCGCATTTTGACTACTATGTTTATTAAATTCAATTTTTTAACGTATTTTAATTTGATTTTCTTCAGAGACTTGCCAGTGATCATGGCTCCGATTACATACTCTGTAGAAAAATTAGTAGACACGGTTTTTGTTTATGGTTTAGCTGATAGAAATTTGTTGCTAGCATAGCGTTTGTATACAGAGCGATATCCCAACAAAAATTTGCCGCACCACTAAATTGCAAGAGTTTTCCAACGTTTTCGAGAGAGTGGAAGCGTAAAATTGAAAGAAACCAGGAAAAGAGAGACCTGTGCAATTGGATGAAGCAATTTTGGGGAGGATTGAAGAAGATCCAACGAGTAAAAGTACTGTTTGACGAATTCTGAAAGAGCAGTCTTTACCCCTCTTTCACTATCAAGAAATGCAAGCTTTAACCGAAGGAGACAGTGAAAACATAGAAGCTTTTTGTGGTGGGGCTATACTTCGTGAACAAGTGAACGTTCATTTCCCGGCGAATGTGTTACTTTTACACGAAACGGGATTTTTAATCACCACAATGCGCACATATGGGACGATGAAAATCCCTATGCAATAGTTGAAACACGTCATCAAAGACGCTCTTCTCACAACGTTTGGGCCGGAGTTATAGGAGACCAATTACTAGGACCCCGCTTTCTTCCAAACAGGGTAACAGGAGATGCCTACCTTCAATTCTTACGAAACTAATTGGAAGCAATATTAGATGATATGCCATTACAAACTCGTCGAAATGCATATTTTATGCATGATGGTGCACCCGCACACTACTCGGTACAAGTAAGAAACTACATTCTTAAGCGAAACATTCGGCATTAATTGGATTGGGTGTGGTGGTTCGGTACCATGTCCACTTCGTTCGCCAGATCGAAATCCGCTTGATTTTTGCATATGGGGTTATCTAAAACAAATAGTTTACCCTCAACCAATCCATAGCTAAATGATTTAAGAAATAATATTAATTATGCTTTTTACCCCAGTCAGGCAAGTTCCGGGGATCTTTGAACGAATACAAAACTCTTTTAGGAGAAGAAGTCATGCATGCATCGAAGAAAATAGTAGCCACATTGAACATCTTTTGTAACAATTTATTTTAGTTTTTAATTTATTGTTTATTGCTTTTGTCCTAAACGTTTTTTAAACAGTGTTTATCTCGGAAACTATGCATTTGCGATTATATGTTTGTTAGTACTTTTTTGTTTCTTTTTGACCAAAGAATTCGCTAGTGCATTATTATGCAATCTATGCATATCATTTGTGTATACTGTGTATAGTATGGGTGGCAGATTTCCACCCTGTGGGATTCCGTATTCCGCAGTTAGTTGGTTACTTTCAGCGTTGTTAACAATTGTTCTTTGGATTCTATTGATCAGATATGTGCCTATTAAGTGTTTTTCTGTATCTTCTATTCCTATACTTTCCAATTTTTCTAATAATTTTGGTTTTGATATTGTGTCGAAAGCCTTTTTCATGTCAATTTTTAAATTGAAAAAATGTTTTTGCCGCAATTAAGTTCATTTGTGTTGCAACAATGACAACCGTTGTTTTAGTCGTGTGCTTGCAAAACTCTTTTGGGCGTCCAAAAGAGCATAGTTTGCCATTTTCTAGTCAAAAGTCAAATATTACAGTGACAAATGTTGTACACAATAACCATAATGAACTATAAATATTAGGCTCAATATTAGTCACATCAGCACAGGGAAAACAAATCGTGCGGAATGTTACGGCCGTGATTATACCTCTAGCATTGTAAATCTGTTTTCATTTTTCTGGCAAATCGTGGAAGTTAATGCTTAAGGCGATCATTTTGATCTGCCTGGTTTTTATCAATATCATTTTTCGCTCCTATAGGCGGCTAAGCCCCCGAACGGCCGCTCGGGTAAGAAATGCATTGTGCCCCCATGTCGTCTCAAGCCTCTCGACTAGGTTGTCCGAAAATTAATGTTCCTAGTCTTGCTTTATCTAGTCTCACGGCCCCAAAGCAACGAAATGACTGAGAGTTTCTTCTGCACCACAACAGGTTCTATACTGGGGAGAATTTGCTAAGCCCAGGTGTTTGTTCAGTGTGCAGTGCCCACTGAAAATGCCTGTGAACATCCTTAGTCTGGAGGTGCTCACCCACATAGTCAAAACGGGTCATTAGTATACTCACCAAAAACAAAGCAACAATTAGGACAAACCCGGCTGCAAAATAAATGTTGTGTCCAAAATTTCTGTTACATAGATAGTGAAACCACGGAACAGATGATGTGCGACTATGTAATCGCTTACCCAACATAAGTATCGCCCATTTCACACACACAGGCTTAGTATCGGCTGACTTTAGAACCATAGTTCCCAGAAATATGCTAAGCTTCGTTAAAAATTTGGAGGCTTGTTATCTGGGTGAACACTGAATCCATTAACATGTTCTTCTGCCCCCTCTTCTGAAATTTTGCCTTTTATTTTATACTGTATATGAAGCGCATACCATGGCCTACGGGCAAAGAGGTCTATGTCATGAAAACGATTTCTTGTTGTTTATGCTGAGATCAATCTTCTACTAGCAACAGCAAGCACACTTTGAAGTTAAGTTGCTTTTAAAGTTCTAGTTCTGCTGGAAAATCATAAGAAGTACCAATATTTTCCTTTTTTTTGAAACTAGCTAACCTGGCTTTGTTGTAACAGCTTTCGTTTTTAAATAACAGTGCCAGAGTGAGATAATTACGCTTTGGCTTACTCAGAATGCTCCATAAACTTATAAAACATAACAGCAGGACATACTACTTATTTAAAAGATATGCTAGGCATAATTAAAACAATTTTGATGGTATTATGTACTCTAAATGTCCAGTAGGAAATTCTAACACCTTTAAGATATTTTTTGCACTAATAAAGTAGTTGAGCATGTTCTAGAGAGCACTACGTACACACAAAGTATTATATTTTTCGAAATTTTGGAACTGAGAAGACAATACTTCACACTAATTCTGTTTTTAAAGTTATTAATTTGTCGAGTAACTTAATATAATATGAAACAAATAAAGTACAAATTACAAATGTGATATGGTTTGGCTGATTATAAAATGAGGTGAAAAACCAGTTCTCCTAAAAAAAAATGCATTTGTTTTGTTCCCAACACATATATCCGTATATAAAATCCATATATAAACAATTTGTTGAATAATGTAGGAGACATGTCAGTTTATTAACCTATTTTATCTGAAAGCCAACCACAACGTCGACTAGGGCGCCATAAAATATAAAAATACGATACGTTAGATTAAAATCGCTGTTGATATTGTTATAACTTTCTGACGACCCTACATTAAAGTGTGGGTATCGATCCGTGATTGCCTGTCTTTTTTTACAATGCTGCTTTTAATGTGAAAAAAATTCGTGTAAGTTGCAACCCCATAATAAACATACATATTATAAAAACACAACTAAATAAAGCGATCATTTTCTGTAGTTCAATTTTGATGGTTTGCAATCAATGTCTGTACGCCTAATAATAATATTAACACAAACTTTACGTAATTTGTTTACTTTCTGTTGTGTTTATTCAAAGTAAGACAGTTTCTCGATATCCGATGTTTGGCTTCAAGGGCTGGTAGTAGTTCATATCCTCATATTTACCTACAGGCAACAATTTAATAATGGGAATCTACTTGCATATAAACTTCGATATTATTAATATCTTATTAATAATCATAGAATAATATAAACACTTAATCGAACAAATTGAATTCCTAAATCGCGTTTACTTACAAATATTGACATTTAATTTAATTATTACATATGTATGTATTCAACTAAACAAATATGATTGCTTCTATCACTACAAAGTATATACATATGTACATAGAGGATCGAAAATGCCATTTATAAAATATCATTCAAATAAATTATTAGAACAAAAATGAAACCAACTTAATCTAAGCACGATTCATTAAAATCACTATTCATATTGTTATTTTTGTGTAATTGTTAATTCTCAATCATAACTTACCTCATATACACTCAGTGTCATTAGAAGTGTTACGCCCAGAAGGACTAATTTGTTCAACTTGGTTTTTTGACATCAAAATGACTATATTTAAGACAAGAATGTCAACTTTTTATCGTTGATACTTTTTTGCGAAAAAAAAGTTCTACAGTTAACAGGCGTAGAATTGTTGCTTATCGAAATGTTGGTTTGTCCTATTACGAAATTGGCCATCGTCTTAATTGCACTGCAAAGGCGATAATGCGTGTATGTCGTGTGTGAACAGAAGAAGATAGAGGAACACAAAGAAGACCAACTGGTCAACCGAGGCGTACCACAGGGCGTCAAGATAGGCGCTTCAGACAACTAGCTCTACGAGAGCTAGCGTCAAATCGCTGACCAATTGTTTAGAGAAGAAGATAGACCTTTTACTATGTGTGCACTATATCGCCACATTCGAGCCTTTAGACTTTTTCCATACCGTCCACGATTAGTGCTTCCTTTGACTGCAGACCACTGTCATCAACGCTCGAACAGGTGCAGAGAACAGCAACATTGAGAAACAGAATGCTGTCTTCAGCGATTCTGTCTAGGTATCCACGATGGCCGTAGAAGGGTACGACGCCGGCGTGGGAAGGAACGTGATATTGGGGTTGATGTTGTAAGACATGTACACAGGACTGTTGGAGTAATGGTTTGGGGGTTATTGCTTATGGTAGCCGATCACCATTTCTGTTTATTCGAGGCAGTATGACAGCTGGCCGTTATGTTGATGATGTCCCACAAACCACTTTACTACCTTATCTAGATGGTCGTCCACATGTTTTTTTTCAACCAAGACAATGCACGTCCCCATATTTCTTGTCCGACTATAGACTTTCTACCTTCTTAAACCTTATCGAACATGTGTGGAATATCATGGGGAGGAGACTGTTCACTTTCCACCATCCTCCACAAACTTTGGTGCAGTTAATCGACGAAGCTGCTTGAAAGCAGGTGCCATAAGCAAATATCGACCATTCAATTTTGTTGATGCCTAAACGTGTACTCACAATCAGCTACAAGGTCTCCAAACGCATTATTATTTTTTTTTTCGTGTTGCATGTTACTAAAATTTCTTGTAAATGTTATCGTTTCATTTCTGATGTGTAAAATTATTTGGATATTGCCAAAAATAAACTTAAACAAATGCAATTCTGGGTGTAACACTTGTACTGTCACTTAGTATATCTTTTAACTACAAATACACTGCTTAACTTTTAACCAGTACTCTTAGAAGAACATATATATACCTATACATAAATAACAACTTACTACTTCTTGAGCAACACCTTCTTGCTTAATCGATTGTATGTATGTATGTATATGGTTTTGGAAACCGCTTTTAGGGCGAAGAATTAAAAGAATAAAACTTAAATCACGAATTTCAGAAAAATATCAAAATCTTCATTTCAATATTAGAGAAAATTTTGTTCTGGAAAAAAAAACCAAATCCTTCAAGTTTAATAATGCATGGGACCTCCTCTAGGTCGTATCACCTCCTGGCAACATCCTGGCATGCTGGAAATGAAATTTCGAATGAAATGCTGAGGAATATTTTGCCATGCTTCCAAAACCGCAGTTCGGAGCTGACGGTGGTTGTTTGAATCCACTTTTCATGGGATTAAGATCTGACGAGTTCGCTGGCCAATCCATCGATGTCACTATTCATTGTAGCATTTTCAAGCATAACCAATTCAATACGACGAATCGCAGAAATGTCTTTCCAAACGGTAATTGAACCACCTCCATAAGCTTGATGGTAAGTAACATTGTTCCCAATATAGCGGTCTCCTCAATCTTCTTCCAATTCGCATGTTGATGTGCCCACTCTAGCCTTCTGTGGGCTCTGGTCAACAATGGACCGTTTTTAGAAGATTTAGACCGTAAATTTGCTGCATGCAGGCTTGTTCTTACTGCTTGAGTAGATACTTGAGTACTTATTGAGTAATCGACATTAAGAGAACACAAAGATGAGGATATTTTTATTTCAATATTTTATCAGTACAAAACTATAACTGTAATAGTGTAAACAGATAATAAAGGATGATATAATAAATAATTTTATGAAGGCGCTTTGCGCACTTACAAATTATGTTGGTGTTATTATCTTAGTGCAAATAACTCTGGTATTTTTTTGGCAACGACCTTGACTTGTACCAGCAGGTATGTGTTTTATACATTATCTCCTTGTATCTCTACATACAGAAGCATAAGGGCCCCCTTTCCTCTTCCGTGAGTTGAACCAACTCTCAACAAAGCCATTCCAACATCTCGTCGAAATTTCAAATGTGAAATATTTTCGTCACGATTTCAACAACTAAAACAGTATTCGTCGTTGAAGGTTTCAATGTTTGGCGAAATACCAACCATTCAACAATAAATTATATTTTTTTTTCCTCGGATTCAGAGGAAAACAAAAGCCGCTTCAGTTTGTCTCCCTTGTTCTATAGGAAACCAGTCAGCGGAAATTAAACACACAGTAACACACTCTATACGGCATACCGCTAATTGAATACACGAAACTATCTTCCAAATATACTATTTTGCGGAAACCCAGATTGCTGCCGAATATTTAAAGCTGCTTAAATTAGCTGAATTGAAATTTGTACCGAGTGACAATAAATCTGTTTTGCTCTAATATAATCGTACTTGTCCGAAATTAATTATAAAAGATGGAGCACTACATCTGTTTCGATTAGTATACGAAGAACGATAAAATATGTTCAAAATCGTTTCGTCAATTTGGATTGCCATGAAGGGACATCGCCAGGGAGGGGTACTCTCACTTTTCCTGTTACAAAGTTCTCAGCAGTCTATCAACCATTGATTTTGAGGTACAAAGCTACGCTGATGATGGAGTAATCATCATAAGCAGCAAACATGACGGTCGAATATCAGCCCATCGTAGTGCTTGCAAGAGGGTCTGAACATGGTGCAATTTGCCAAAAGAAGGAAGCTATCTCTTGTGGAATCTACACTGTGAGAAACGCTGCTAGAATTCTCCACTGAAATAAAATATCTGTTTATGTTCTATAGCCAACACTTATCTCCTAAAATGTTCAGAAAGACCCACAGATGCACTACGGATGTACCATCGTATTTTGGCAAAACCTAAGGGAGTAAAGCCTAAGATGAACCTTCAGACCTATTTAACAATAGTCTGACCTATAGTCAGATACAAATCGTTAGTGTGCTAACCACAAGTTGAAGAAAAACAAGAACAAATTGTGCTGCAAAAGATACAGTGACTTGCCTGCCTAGAAATTATAGGCGCAATTTGAACCTGTCCAACCATAGCAATGGAGGCCCTGCTAGATCTGATACTCTTACACCTACAGAGGAAGAGAGAAGGGATGGAGGCTGCCATTAGACTGCAACAAGGTACAACCTTCAAATGAAGAGACTTGGTGGACTATCTCCAAATTTTAGAAGAATTGGGAAAACTGGCGAAGCTAATAGATCTAATGACATCAAAGTTTGAAGTTGTTAGGTACAACTTTGCTTTTCAAAGAATTAGTAAAGAAAAACTTAAACTCGAATTAAAATCGCGATCGGTATTGTTCTCTAAGCTTTTGGACGAAGAAAGTAAGGACAATCGCACCAAAATCAGAAAATCAAGAAATATTTGAGTGCATGGATACCGTGATAGATAGATAACGAAAATGAAGTTACAAGCAACCGCATACTTTACGCATTTCACCTCCTGCCGGCAATTTAACACTCCATGCATTAAAATGTGTAATCACCTTCGAGATTTCTTGAGCAAGTATCACGGAAGATATTCTATCTCATTACTTCCTAAAGTATACAGTTCTACAACTAATTTCACAATGAATGCAAATTATTTACCAGTGGATGTGGGATTTTACTGCAAAAATAATTAAAAAACTTCATTATGGAAAAAATTAAATGAAGACGTCATAAGTCATTCATACAAAAAAATTAAAAAATTGCACCTGCTAGGGTAGGTGCAATAAAAATAGATCAATCATTAGATACCGTGGTTTGATCTATTGGTCTCATTAATTGTCGTTTATGGGATTACTAGACACACTGTAAAACTGACTCTCACGAATTGTCCCAGCTGGATTAGCCGATAAAATGAATAGGGCACAAAGAGGTATTGTGATGCTTCAAACAAAAAATCTAGTGTACAATTTAAAGTCGAATGAGTACTTTTTATTCAGATTAGGGGCGCCATCGATTTTATAAAAAATAACCGGAAACCTGGAGATACTTTGGCTTTATAGTCGATATAGTAAGAGATAATGGACCCATTAACAAATTTAATAAGCCTGTCAGTTATAGAGGAAATTTTTCCCGGATGCGTTGAAACAATACCTACAGGTTCCGATGTTTAAAGGAAGCGGACGCGTCTAACATTGAGAGTTTTAGGAAAATATCGTTATTATCTTTTATGTTGAAAATTTACAAAGGATTATTAAAAATGCATCGTTACGCTCCTCGAACGTAATGAATATATCAATTATTTAATACATGTCTGTACTAAAGACGGCATCCTACGTTTCACTGAGCAGACCTCAAAATTTCGAAGCGGGCGAATATACATACTTGGATATCTTGGATAATAATAATTTATTTGTAATAGACCAGCAATTATCTACATTGTCAAAATATACATCAATTATCTTAACCCCTAACATGTCTTATGTATAAAACTCACGTATGTTGTAAAAGCACTCCCACAGACAGTAGCCTCTGACAGCATCTTTAAAATTCCTAAGATACGATATATTTCTTGTGTCCGATGGAAGAGAATTAAAAATTCTTATACACCAATATCTTGGAGAAGGAATGCTTATACAACTGCGTCCTATGTAGGTATGGTAATGCTTAAGTAATCCAGCCCTCTGGTAGAATAAGCTGTATTGTAGTGACTGTTGCTGATAAAAATTTATAATGCTTTGCCCTTGCATTTAAGAAATATTCAAAGTATTCAAGGATTTAAAAAAGAAACAAAAAAATTTTTGCAATGCAATGTTTTCTACAACCTAGATGAATTCTTTAACCTGCACAACTATTAATTTTTTGCTTTTATAGAGTTATTATTTCTATCTCGAATCACAATTGTCTATAAATTGTTGTTGATTTCGTCTTTTATTGTACTTACAACTGTATTGTATGCACTTCTGTGACTTATCCTATACCAAATGGTCAACTGGATAAATAAATTATTATTATTATTATTATCCCTTTTTGCAGTATGAATAAACCGCTCACATAGCTCGAGCCACCCCACGTAAACATCCCAAATCTCATACCTGATTCGATATATGCCCTCTAAAACATAAGCATCGATTCTCGATTCACATTTTGATTTGGGGTTCTTAGGCGTACTGGAAAGATACCAGTTTCTTACACAAATCTGCTATATGCGGTCCCCATGACAGTTTAGAATCCAACATACAGCCTAAAAATGTTGCTGTTCCATTTTGCTCAATTGACCTCCTACATAACCTGATTAATACGGAGTTGTCGGATTCTCGTATCGGATTAAATTAAACTAAGCTAGTTTTTGCTACATTTAATTGTAATCTATTGTTGTTAGTACACGATAACATACTTTTGCGCAATTATTTTCTTGGTTGGACAACTCACTCAAATTCACGAAAGTTATAACTGCGGATGTGTCATCTGCATACTGACAAGTACAAGAAGCTCTAATGTTTTCTGATGAATCGTTAGCATAAAGTAAAAACAACAACGGTCGTAAAATCGAACCCTGGGAAATACCTATCCTTGTAGTTACGGGTTTAGGAAAGCATCTAGAGTTACGATCTGTAATTCCTACAACCTGTATTCGATCCCGTAGATACGACTCTATCCATTCACTGGCTCTACTGACACCATAATTATATAATTTATCCAATAACAAGTCATGATCGACCAAATCAAATACGTGAAATAAATCAAACATTTTCCCCCTACCGAATATTTTTTCTCCAATTTGTCGTATATGTGATTAAGAATGACAAACACTGCATCATTTATGGATCTTTCCCTCAAGTACCCGAATTGACTATTTGCAAACAATGAGGTGATTATACAATCGTAAATAAAATGCTTTTTCGAATATCTTAGTGAAGGCCGGTAATATTGACACAGGTCTATAGTTGGCTATGTCTGAACGATTCCCCTTTTTGTAAACTGGAACCAGTTTAGCCTGTTTTAAATCCGCTGGGAAAACACCCTTCTCGAAAGATAATTTAACCAAATAAGTTAAAGGACCAGTTATGAGCATCGCAACATGTTTTAAGATATTACAGAGAACGTCATCGAGTCCCGCACGCAGGTGGTTTTCTAGCTGCTTCGATAATAATATTGTAAATTTCTGATTTACCCACGAGATGTAAAAGTAAAGTATTGATATTTAACGGTGATGGTTCCTTAGTGCTATAGTTTAAAATGGATACTAACGTTCTGAAAGTGTTTATTAAATGTCTCACACAAGACTGCGGGATCTTCTACTATTTCATTGTTTTTATTTTTGAATTTTAATGTAGGCAAGGATCTATTTGGCTTTATAGTGTTATTTACGATATTCCATACGCATTTACTTTTATTATTTGACTTTACGAACTATACGTCTACCGATTATTTGTAGTGGGTCGACCTGTAAGTGCTATTGAGTGTGCCTCAGGGTACAGTCCTCGGCCCAGTATTGGCTTTAATATACATATATTAACAATTTATGAATTAGTATTTATAACACATCGCTAACTTTGTTCGCGGACAATATGACATCATTCATAAGAAATCAATCGTCTGCTGAAGCTGCAGAAGTAAATACTAGCTCTCCAAAATACGAGGAAAACCCACAAGGTAACCTTCGGTTTGAAATAAAAATTAAACCGGTTGAGATACAAAAATGTCATTAGATACATCTTAAAATTACAACTTTTCTCTACTTTTCGACATAATCCCCAAACAAACCCAAGCATTTGTCATACATATCTTTTAGCAGTTTTTGAAATACCCTCTACATAAAAATCTGCCATCTACAATAGTACCCAACCTGTCACGGTGTTTTGAAGCTCTTCGTCATTGGCAAACAAACAGGTGGAAATCACTGGGAGCCAAATCCCAAAGAAGACACATATTCCTTGTAGCCCAATGACTAAAGTATTTAAAGCTTTAACATAACTCTATTGTGTCTGATGTCCCTACAAGCACATCTTCCGGGAGTGACCAAACAAACCACAATACTTATTACTTTACACACAAGAAGTTATACATACCGTATATAGGTATATCACTACCCAAAATATATTAGAATCATGGCTGGCATTCTCCCGGGCATAGACTCAATAGGACCTATGATGTAGTCTGAACTCACATTGTTCCATTCTCCAATGATCGCTGTTTCAAGCTTTTCTAGCGTTCTTGCTGGAACTTATCTATTTTGTACTGTCCATGCAATACGGTCCCAGACATGTTCTACTTGATCAATGGCTGTGTTTCGAGCTGGCCACTCCAAAAAACGTATGCCAACCCTATTTAGGTAGTCTTGTACAATGTTGGCAATGTGAGGGTGAGCGCTATCATGCATTAAAGTGCTTTTACAAACAACTACCAACCCCGTCCTGGCCTCGACAGATATACCTCCTCCTATCATAATCGATCCACCTCCAAAATTTGATGTTGTCCTAGAGTTGCACTGACTGCAATGCTCACCATCTCGTCTTTATAGTGATGGGCGTCTATCTGATGGGATCAGGAAATACCTAGACTCGTGTGTGAACGAAATGTTAGTCCAATCTTTATTGGTCCAATCACGATGATCTCCTACAAGTTTCACTCTGCGAATTCGGTGTTCTCTAGCCGGTATTTTCGCTAGTGATTCTTGTTCTTTAAGTCTGTTCGATACTGTCTGACACGTAACATTTAAATTTCGAACTGAGAGCGAGTCGTTTTTACACTGCCTTGAAGTCCAATAGCTTATTCACAAGGCAATAAGTCGTAAAAAAACGATCGTCTATGGTTGTAGTTGTCCGCTTTCTACCTTGTCCCGATCTCCTCGATTTTCAAGCACCTACCAACATACCAACGTATCTTTGACTTCTACCATCGTTAATTAACCAAGCAATCACTATGGCAACGATATATTTTTCAGAGAGAAACATATTTGCGGTGTATGCAAAAAATTGAAATGCGTAATTTTATTAAACACAACTCCAAAACATTTTGCAAAAATTCCAAAAATATACGTCTTGTACTTATTTCCTCCTTTAAAGGAGAAAATAAAATTTATACGTGAAATCTCCTCATGTGAAACTGGGAATGTACTACCGAGATCATATTAAACGACTCAGATTTCAAGCGATATTGTCTTAGGCAAATATTCGAAACATTTGCAAATAGTACTGAGCGACCGGCACTGATTACGAGGGCGGCCTAAAATGTCGCCGGAATCGAGAACACATGGCGCACGAAGATTGAAATAGATTCACTGGTCTGCAAGGGCAACGTTTTTTATAAATTTCTCGAATTTCGTGCAGTGATAAAACATTTCTGGCTAGCTGGGAGGAAATGCGAAATATTTTGCTAGAGGTCCACGGCAAATCTACTCCTTCATTTTCGACCATCAGCGTCTGGGTGAGCGAGTTCAAACGTAGCCGCACAGGCACAAGTAATAAACCACGCAGTGGACGACAAAAACCGCTACCACTATTCCGTGTTAGCCGATCGCCGATTGAAGCTAAAAGAGATAGCAGAGCCAACAGGCATCTCAGAACAATGCGTTGTCCATATCTTGCATGAAATTTTGGGTATGAAAAAGCTTTCAGCGCGATGGGTGCCACGTTTGCTCACACCTGAGCTAACACGAAGTCAGGTGACCGTTTTAGAGGAGTATATGATCAGGAATCAACGCAATCCAAAGGATTTATTCATGCGTTAGTAACCGTGGATGAGACTTGACTCCATCACTACATACCGGAGACCAAGGAACAGTCAAAGCAATGGATTTTTTCTGACAAATCGGCTCCCGTTTCATCGGCCAGAAAGATCTTGGCCACCATTTTTTGGGATTCCGAAAATGTGGCAATACTACTGAGATTTATTGACCCAATTCGATGCAGTATTGAAAAGAGTGTTGAATAATTATTTAGGAAAAAAAGTCTATAACAGACGCGTTTTATTGCAGTTTGGGTCGTTTAATATGATATCGATAGTACATATTTAGCAGTCCTGTCATTATCTATGAAATATAATTTCGCAAACGTTGAGATTTTCATACTTATTTGAAATATCTTTTTCATATAAATATCACGAGTTCAATATTAGATTCAAGAAAATTTTATATTTTGATATACTTACTCAGAGAAATACGTAGCATGCAGGTTTCATTTTTGTTTCTTTTTTAAAATGCATCATATTTTTCCACTTTGGAGCTAGGTTTCGTTATACAGAGGTTTACCTTACGTACATATTAGATTCATATAACTTAGTCATGAGTATCTTTTTGATGTAAACTAGCTTCCACGATGTAAACTAGCTTCCACTTACGAGGAGTATTCGAGGTTCATACGAAAAGAAGTGGATTCGAAGGTAAGATAGGACTTTCCTTAATAAAGTAATTTGAATATGAACATCTCTTGCTCATTCCAAATTGTCATTAAATTAAGCAAATTAGAAATATACATAGTACGTCTTTAAAAAAGAAATAAAAACGAAAATTGCATATAATACAGTGTTCTATAAAGGCATATTTCCTAGAACCGAATATGTACTCTTGAAGATTGTATGAATTTTGAGTATCAAACCCTGTACACATCACTTCCGAATATAAGTATATTTTATAGACAATGACAGATATGTTGAACATGTAAGTACATCTCGAACTTCAGATGAAAAAATTCTACGTATAAGAGTTCTGAATTTTATTTTCTCTTTCAAACCGTCAAATAAATATACGGGGTATATTTTCGCAAATTGTTTTAGACTTGTGTCTTATAAAATTACTTCTTTCAATTTTTCACACACAAAACAAATATCAATATTTCGGGTTATATATATAGATACATTCATACATATAAGGTACAATATCTTCATTGTTAAATAATAAGTATGGTGGTAGATGTGGAGAGATGTGGTTGTAAGGAAATCAGAAGCAGTAGTGCTTTGTTGAATTTTTTGATCTTTAGTCATTGAGCTACAAGAAGTACATGTGTTTCTTATGCTGCATAGACTCCATATCCTTCAAATCATATAGGAAATAACAGTGAACCACACACAATACCAGACTACTCTGCATTGTATACCTACATATACATACATGAGACACACTTGCCTAAATCTGTTGTAAAATATAAGGCTGTTAATACTATCTTTCTTCTCAAATCTCTTCCAATAAGAGGAAAACAAAAAAGTTATCTTACTGGAATGCATGGCTAACATGATCTTTAATAGGTTTTTCTTCCGCGCTCTACTAATCTTTGCTCATCGATTTTCCAGCAGCAGCGTTATCCGGCTTTCCTTGGTTTGGAATTCAACCAAGTACCAGCATTATTTAAAGGTGTTGGTATGTCTTGATCAGCTAGTGCTGACTCGTACTTTCAGTTCTGCCGTGTGTATGATTCTGATACGAGGAATGTACAGTATTTATTATCAATCATATTATGTCTCAACATAGTTACCCTGCACTTGAAGACACCTATTTCACGTTTCAAGTTCTAACATATTTACACCTTTTTGAAAAAACTCGTGTACTTGCTCACAGCAGAATTTTTCCATTGGTGTCATAATCTCGTCATTGATATTAAATTTGGTCCGCCGAAGACTTTCCTTTAGTTTTGGAAATAAATAAAAATCACTGGGGAGCTAGGTCTGGTGGAGTGGATGGTCCATCACTTCGAAACCTGCATTGTTAACTGCACCAACTTTCCACTACTCTTTTCTTTAACGCAATCACGAAGCTGATCAATTAGTGTAGCGTAATACTGGCCCATGATTACATGTCGTCATTCTACGTAATCAATTAATGAAATTCCGTTGGCATCCTAGAAAATTCTGGAAGTTGGACCATAAATTTGGGTGGTGGGGAAAATCCTCACGTCCCCACTCCTTGTTTTGGTCTATCGACTCGAGATCGAAGTGGTAAGCCCCTCTCGCTTTTGTTCAGAACATTCGGGATAACCATCTTGCAGACTCCTAATGAAGTCCAAACAAAACAAACAGGAACAAAAAGAAGAAGGTAACCCTGGATTTCGGGACACTCGGGAGTGAAAGCAAACGAGATAACAGACAATTTCACTAAGAAGGGGCCCAGATATCTTTGGTGGAGTCAGATCCTTTTTACTGAATAAGCATGCTTATTCAGTAAATACTGGCGAAGCTCAAAAGTGAAGTAGAACAGAGAAAATCAAAGTACTCTATAAAGCAAGCTAAAACCCTTCTGGTAGCATATAACCAAAACAGATCTTCAGAATGCATTAACCTCGGCAAAACCAACATTGATATATTGACAAGGAACCTATCAGGCCGTTGCAAAGTGAATGGACACCTAAGTAGGCTTGGAATAAACTGTGTAAACCTAAGTGGAAGTATCAGTATTTGTGGATCTACCACCATTTTGAAAAAATTAATATATGACCTTTAAATGTAAGTCGTAGTAACTAGAACTAGTGCTCTAGTAATTTACACATAAGTATAACTGTAAAAGGTGACGCAAATATCATCCTGTACTGAAACCTTTCCTGTATATAATTCAAGGTTAACAGAAACGCAAGTGAAATTTACCGTTTCTAATTTCCTATCTTTTTCTGGAGCTGAGACAATTTTTTACGATCCTCGCGACTCGAATACGCGGATATATTTGAACATCGCCTCGGAAAATATACAAAAAAAAGATCTATTTAGCATTCGTATTCATCACACACTTTCCGCTCGCTTGACTTTTATCGGCTGCAATTCATTTTTTATTGCCGACATTGTCGAAGTAGATTTACCGTTACACGAAAACGAATTGCTGAAAATGAAGGGTTTTCTGTATTACGTCCTTAATGTTCTGAGGGAGTCGGAATGATAAAATGTTTTTCAGTATACTGAAAAAAGCGTGTTCGAACGTAATATGTCTGAAAGATATTAGAAAGAAATAACAAATGTTTTCGTTTTTCTAAACCAAAATCTCATAGTGTTTATTGCTCAGGCAATAGAAAGTATTAAAATATTGGGAATATTCCATATATTAAGCTTCCATTTTTTAGTATAAAATATTAAGGAGGCATAATCTCACTTTTGTTCTGGTCACTAGTTGTATGCCGTCTACCTTAAATCGAATATGGTAAAGATGCTTGCTGGAACATCTAAACATTAATCCACACAAATTAGCTCTGGTAGCATTCGCTATCTGCAGTAGTACCCATACTGGAGCACATATAGCCTAACTTTTCTAGCATAGAAACTCATCTGAAACATTCACCTGGAAAAGGCATCGGAGAAGGTCATACGAGCTTTATGAACTGGCCAACGTCTAAAACCCTAGATGATCTTCTGGATTCACTTAGCTAGTCATGCTGGAGAGAGGTAACATATGCTCTACGAGTATAATGACCATAAAGTAAAGAAATTAATAGTAAAGCACTTGTTTCACAAAATTATTATTTTGCAATTAACTTGAACGAAACACAGTCTTCCAATCAAGAAACCTTGCTGACGGTCTTAAAACTCTGCAAAAATCTCCGCTAAACTAGAAAACAAAATGACACCAAGCTTTGAGAAAAATAGTAATTCTTATAATATTGGGATTGACCCCAGACTGATGCAAGAGTGAGAGTACATTAAACACAAGCCCACTTCGATCATGTTGGTATCAAGATAATAGAGATGTAAAGATAAGGAGACTAACAGCGGCCTTATAAGTCCCAGTTCATTGAACGGAAGTCATTGTATGATCTAACTAAAATCTACATTAGAGTTCATCTACAACCTACTCTTTATATTCTCAGGAGTACTGGAGAAAAAATGTCGCACTAGGTCCACACTCCAAACCAATAAACCAATACAATCAAAAAGTTTGTCACTAGAAGAGAAGTGCGATTGCAATTAGCTTCATTAAAAAATCTCAAAAAATGTAACTGCACTCAATAAATGCTATTGACTTAATAATAATAAACGAAGATACTTGTTTCTCGCGTAGCGTTTCCTTAGAATCCTGAAGTAATTCCGCTGTAAGTATGTTGCCTAATTGGTGTTCAACTTGAAGAGTCTGCTCTTTCAATTAGTATTGGTCAACTTGAGCTATCGTTCTCTCTTATTGTTGACATCATTTCTTGATTCGGGCACTACAGAACTCGTCGGCCCTTTTTTTGCCGTAGTCGGAATTGCCACTGATACCGGAACGGAAATGGAGTTGTAAATTATTAATGCACAGCCGAATTTTGGTTCGGTGGATTTGGTAATCGTTGGCTGGTTTAGCCCTAAACGCTAACATTTAACACCCTTTATCTTCTACTCGTATTGTTTCCAATACTCTGAAGCTTCTTGTAGAAGCAAATTAGACAAAAGAAGATGATTAAAATTTATTGAGATTAATTGGAGGAAATTAAATTTGTTCTAGTGAAATGTTTGGATTTGACTTCAACTTTAACTTCCTCCGTTTCTTGCAGCTTCTAGGGGACAAATTACACCGATCATCTGTTGTTCTGTTGTTTCTTTTCATTAGTAGCAACCGAATTTTGTTCAGTGGTGGTTGTACTACCTTTTCTTCAAGGTAATGTCGCTTTCGTTGAGGTCCAGCAGTGATTTTGCCTTAATGGTATTGTCAATTC
>SMLS01061322.1:0-31308 GCA_004785975.1 Popillia japonica
AAAAAAAAAAGTTGGACGTATTGCCCATTAAACCGGAAGTGAAACAAATATAAACTGTATTGCATAAAATGCATTTATATTAAGTATACCCCCATACCAAATTTCAGAAACCATAATGTTCAAATAACAAAGTTATTCGACCGTTCCGGCACTTTTTACTAACGCTGTATAAAAAAACTCATTCCAAAGAACCATCATGAATTCATCCTGGATGGGGCTACTTTTAATTCAATTTTATGGACGAGGTTGTGTGGTGTAGTGGTTTCTGGGCATTGGGATATGTTACTGTTTGGCATTGGTTTACGTTTTGCGAAAAAAGTTCTAAATTGTTGAAATGTCCACATTTAATAGCATGTCAGCAATATTATTTCTTAGGAGAAAAAATCTGCCTTTTTTTCGTTTACATATTTTCTTTTAATTTCACTCTTTTTCTGTTAAATTTGTTATAATACTTCTTCTACTTGGTCTTTTATTTAAATTAAGTTATGAATGAAAAGTTATCTTAATCAATTGTTGGACAATAATAAAGAAGATAGATAGATTGAAAGTCATTTCTTCAATAATTTTCAAGAGAATCTTCAAAAATTCAAAACAATTGGGACGAAGGTTACTGATGAGGATATTGCATGTAAACTTTTGACGTTGCCAAAGGCTTCTCTGATTCGTTAATTGCTCCATTAAAAGTTGAAGATTCAGGAAAATCAATCACAAAACGTGTAAAATCGCGTTTATTGGATGAACCACAGTCAATTGTAAACACTACTTTATCAAACACTGCTTATATTTTCTCGAGTTAGCTGTAATTAATTACACGCGAACCATTCAGCAACAGACTTTAGAAAACTTGAATTGGTTTCTCTCATTTATAGAACTGGTTGATCTAATGAAACTTAATAATCATCACACATTAGTAACTACAAATCTGCAAAACATTGCAAGGTGTCATTGGTGTAAAGGCTCATAATGTAAACAATTATTCAAGCTGTTGAGACCTTTCCTCTCATACCAAATTAATATATGTAATTTGTGGAAGTCGAAAACTTTGCTTCAATTGCAGTATACGGCAAACGTCACACAAGTCAAATTAACAAGTTGAAAATACCTCTGCGTATCTGGTTGCGATTTATTTTAGAATTGGCAGTCAATTTAATGGTGAATGGGTTTTTTTCTGTGAGGGATGAGTATCAAGATTTTTTGCAAAAATTTTCAGATTGTACTCTGCGACAAACCAAGTTATTAAGAATAAATCATAGCCAATCTGACAGATGTAGCTTCAACAATATGGCCGGTACTAACTGTCAAAGTTCGGAAGTCCCTATTGGAAGACCCTTTACAATTAGAAATTAAAAGAATGTTGAAGCCGTTTAGAGCAATTGGTAGAGGAACGTCCTCAGTTTTCTGTGCGGCATTTATAATAAGACTTAATCTTTCTTATTACACTTCCAGACACATTCTTAAGCATGACCTACATTTACACCCTTACCGTTTGCAAGCAATCCATGAAATACTACCTGTAGACAAACCAAAACGGCAAGAATTTCGTGAACAATGTATTGAAGTGGTATGTTGTGATTTCTCAAAGAAAAGATGCCTTGATATACACAGTCTTCAGCGTCTGTGAAGACATAAGGATGGAGCGTACACTACCAGATTCACAAAGTAATCATAGATTAAATTCCGACGACTATCCACGAAGACATCATTCAGACGTTGGAAACACACAGTACAGGGATCAGTTCTTCTTTAATATACATAAACCGATCAATTCGGTTAAAAGGTCCTCATAAAACAGAATTGGTGGTGTGATGAATCGACTTTTTTAAATGTTTGCACAGAAAATTAACCTGAACAAGTATCGGCCGATGAGTCGACAGCGTTATTTATCGTGACGAGCACGTAGTGCGTTAACGCCTCCACTACCTGTGGCCGTTTCACGTTGAGAAATCGGCAAAAAACGGCCAGCGATGTCCGAACTGTGAATTCGCTTTTGACGCCTAAGTGGAATGTTATCTTGTTACGGGCGATACATAAAAGTCAACCGAAGAACGGATAGAATTTAAAACGCATTTAATTTCCATTTGTTAAGCAGCCGACAAAAATCGTGTTTTACACATAAAAACAGATTAGTTTCGGCGCATAAAAAGTAAAACGTATTCTTTATCTTGTATAATGTGTATGTGTATATACGGGATATGTATATGCCAGGGAAAAACATCAACACAAACAATCCAGTAACTCAGTCAGTTTTCAAAACATTTAATAGGTTCATCAGGTTTATGTGGCATTCAGAAAAGAAACAGTAACAACAAGTTAAGTGGTTTACCTATATTTCTTTCTCCTCAATCTGTTTTCCCCGCCATTCTGTACAATTACCTCTAAAGCCTCGATTTCTAATGTCACTACTTCTTGCTTTCTTGGCCGACCTCGTTTTTTGGTAGGTTGTTATTGCTTGTATTATATTAAGTTCTTGGAAAAGCACTGAGTTAGATTAGTAGTGTTCAAAATTAAATCTTTGGTTAGCTCTATTTAGGAATAAAAATTATGTTTCCTTAATCGCCATCACAACTTGCTCAATCAATCTAGAATTCTCCTCAAAGCGCGTAGAAGTATTATGGAACAATGTAGTCTACCTTAGATTTAAGATAAGTCAAACCACCTTCGTCTTTTCGTCTCTATTAGTAATTATTATGAAGCATGTGGTGTACACTAGCGACACATTCTAATTGTACGATCTAAAGCATAAAGTAGAGACTACATATGTAGCGTGGATAGTAGGCAGTTTAGTGCATGCATTGGCTCGGTTAAAGTATACAGCGTTAGTAAAAAGTCCCGGAACGGTCGAATAACTTTGTTATTTGAAAATTATGATTTCTGAAATTTGGTATGGGGGCATAGTTAATATAAATGCATTTTATGCAATACAGTTTATATTTTTTTCACTTCCGGTTTAATCGGCAATACGTCCAACTTTTTTTTTTAAACGGAACGCCCAGATTTTTTTAACACTTTTGAATGCAAAATAAAAAACTACGTTCAGGAAGTATTAAGATGTTTATTTTTATTCACAAGAAAACAGTTAAAAAATTAAAAAAGTGTCCTAATACAGAAAAATCAAGATACCTGTCTATTCAGGTTGCGATTACAATAATTGTTCAAAATGTTCTCCATTTACAATTTGAAAAAAAGTAAACGGTCAGTAACATTTCTTATTGAATTTTGTATTTGTTCTGGAGTGATGCGATTGGCTTCTTGAACTATTCTCTCTTCCAATTGTTCAAGATTATGGGGACGATTTTTGTACACTTGACCCCAAAAGAAAAAATCTAATGGCGAGAGATCTGGCGAACGTGTTGGCCATTCGATTGCTCCTCTACGTCCGATCCAACGTTCCGGAAAAATTTCATTCAAATAATCGCGGACATTATGGGCAAAATGGGGGGAGCTCTATCTTGTTGAAACCAAAAATGTGCATTAGGGTGATCACCTATGTTTGCATTTGGAAAGAGGGCCGTCGCCTTCTAGGTAAATCCTTCACCTGACGAAAGACTTCAAACTTTTGAATTGTTCGGCATACCGTACTTTTACTAATGTGACGATCCGGATAAACAGTATTAAACAAAATACGAACCTCTTCAAAAGAACGTTGACGATCACCGTACCTACGCATCATTAATAATACGTTTTGATTCAGTAAGTTTTACTGCCATTTTCAAATGTGTCAATGTCTAAAATAAGTAGATTTATAATGATGCAAAAGTTAAAACGCTTTTAAAATTGTCAAATGTGACGGTAAAAAGAATGCAAACACTAAATAACAACTTTTTTCAAAGGTACCTTGTTTTTTTCTGTATTAGGACACTTTTTTAATTTTTTTACTGTTTTCTTGTGAATAAAAATAAACATCTTAATACTTCCTGAACGTAGTTTTTTATTTTGCATTCAAAAGTGTTAAAAAAATCTGGGCGTTCCGTTTAAAAAAAAAAGTTGGACGTATTGACGATTAAACCGGAAGTGAAAAAAATATAAACTGTATTGCATAAAATGCATTTATATTAACTATACCCCCATACCAAATTTCAGAAATCATAATTTTCAAATAACAAAGTTATTCGACCGTTCCGGGACTTTTTACTAACGCTGTATAGACAGATGCACGGTCTCTTTTTATGCATTTTTTGCTAGAGTTACGAATGTGCTTAATGAATTCAAAATCCAGCAAAAACCGTAAAAAAATATATAAACGCAAAGACCGCACATCTGTCTTCACATATTTTAACGGAGCCAGTGAATACAATAAGCTGTCTACTATCCACGTTACATATGTAAGCTCTACTTTATGCTTTAGCTCGTACAATTAGAAAGTGTCGCTAATGTACCTCAATGTACAAGATGTGATGTAATCGATCATCCGTCTATTTTGGCATTATCAAACAAAAAATTCCAACACCCTAAGAAAGTAAGAAAAAAGCAGCAAAAAAAAATTAGTGAATTGTAGCAGCTAGGAGAAGTTTTTAGGCTTTAATTCTACTTTCAACCACCTAGTTTGTGAGCAGTCGTTACCGCTCCAGATAAAATAGCATCAGATCATATCTATTGTGTTGTTCTGAAAGTGATTTTGTTTTTTCGGACAGAAAATTTAATTGTAATGATTCTACGCAATAGTGTTTGGTAGATGCCTTTCCAAATATGGAAAGTGAAAAGCAGCATTTTTGGCATATTTTACTAGCGGTAGAACGTAAAAATTCTGTTTAAGCAAGAAAACCATTAGTCGATGTGTATGGAAAAGATGTATGGAGACTATGCCAGTGCCAGAACTGGTTTACAAAATGTCGATTCGGAAATTATGATGTTGAACATGGTGAACACGTTCTCAAAGACATGTTGAAGTTAATAAAAACACAATAAAAGCATTGATTGATGCAGACCGAATATCAACTCGTAAAATGGCTAAAAGACTGAAAAGCATAGGTTTAACCTCCAAGCTCGACCTATACCTTCCTCATCTTCTCACTGGAAGAAATTTGTGGTGTCGCGTTCTCAAAGGTCAAGAAAATTATGCATTTCTGAAGAGCATCATCACTGACGACAAAATGTGGGTCGTCTACAACAATGTTAAACCCAAGAGGTCATCGAGTAAAAAAGATGAACCGACTCAAAACATTTCAACAAAAACCGGAGGAGGGACTTAAATAGAAAAGACCAGAATTGATTAACAGAAAAGATGTAGACTTCCAACAAGATAACGCAACACCTCATACAAGTTTGGTAACACCCCCAAAGCTGCTACATCTTGTATGGGATATACTGCCATACCCACCATATTCTCTTTCTGATTAGTATTTGTTTTGGTCTCTACAATTTTTTTGCGTAAAGGTCGTATGGCCACAGTTTGTCTAAATTAAACGCAAAATCATTTTATGAATCGTAAAAACGAGCTAGCAGCAGACTTGACAGTTTGAAGAAAGTGTCATAAGGTGTCGTGATTTTGCGGGCGACTTCAAGAACTGTGCTACTCGGTTTCTGCATTCTAAAATGTTTCCCGATCTGTTGCATGAATCACAACACTGATTGATGAAAATAGATTTGAGATTTGAAGATGCGATCAAAAATATAGAAAATATAGAATATCAGAAGAAATAAGGGAAGAAAATAAGTTAAAGGCAAGACTCTAAATCGCTTTAGCCGTACAGAAAACATTAACATATCATTTAATTATATTTTAGTGCTTAAAACATTTACATAGGGCATAAGATCTCATGGAAGGAACAGATTCGTTTTCACTTCATTTGAAGCTTTATCTCCATTGGAATTTCAGATTTGTTAATGAGGCAAGCACTGTTCCAATAATTGCGATATCACCATAATTTGGTTTATGTATAATGCATAATTAATCAACCTAATTTGATAATTATTAACAAAGTCTCTGAATAATACAAGACTATGACTGTTGACAAATAGAAAATTCTAAATCCACTGTATACACATATCACAATACTTGATGACTCAGATTTGCGGAACCCACTTATCCGAAACCGCAACAACAATTTCGTTTCTACATCTTCCATTTCACAAGAACTATACATACATATGTGCAGTCCGTGAAGGCGTTGATGCCTTAAAAGATATCCTGTTAAAAATGTATTATTTTTTCACTCTAGCTCGGCTTCCCTTAGAACTGGCCGACTGGCGCCGTCAAAAGAACTAATTTATTAATTATCTCTACTGCAAACACACACACACATATAGAGAAAAGAATTGAGCTGCTGATGGCCGTTTCATTTCGTGTTGTTCGAGTCGTCTGCTGCTGATGCTTTTCGATAGTCGCTCTTAATACATACATATACATAAACTCTATATGTGTGTGTGTATCTCGGAGTATTATGGACGCATTATCGAACGGTTGAGTTTCGGTAACGTCTATCCAGTCGCTTTTAATTGTTCGCGTTAATTGCCCATGTCGAAGCTGTCTTTGTGCCTGTGTAAATGTGAGTGAGAGTCTGTCGTTATTTTTTATTTTTTTTTTAGGAATGATTAATAGATATTCGTTTCTTTCTCATTTACGTTCAAAATAGGTATAATGAATACTTTTTTATAAATTTGGCATTTTAGTAAGGGTGTTTTGCAACCTTGTTTAAAGATTTTAGGGGCATCCAGTACGATCGAAAATAAGGTTAATAGTCATAATAAGCATATGTCCACAAATTAATCGTTTACTAGATAACAGCGATTTTATCGCAATTGCAGAATAAATTTGCTTTAGCGGTTTTTATTAAGATGACATTGTATTTTAACATAAAATAGATTATAACTAAAGAAGATGTTCAAAATGACGTCCTTCCATTTCGACACAGGATCTACATCTTCTTTCAAAGGAAGCGCGCCCTCTTTCAAAAAACAAGGGTTTTTCTCGAATTATCTGGCAACAGTTTTCTATTGGGTGGCTCAACTCTGTTAGACTGTTTACCAGTGTTACCTACACTAAACTTTTCAAATAACCCCAGATACTAAAGTCCAACGGGGTTAGATTAGGAGACCTTGGAAGCCATGCAATGGAACCTCTTCGCCCTATCCATCTCCCAGAAAATTCAGTGTTAAGATGCTCCCTAACAGCACGCCTAAAGTCCGGTGGAGCTCCATCTTGCATAAATCAGAGGTGCAGTCTCAGATTTATAGGTAAATCTTTCAAAAATTATTAGTAAAATATTTGCCAAGAACTCGACGTATGCAGGACCCGTGAAGCGTTGTGGCAAAACAATTGGTCTCCTATCATGCCTAACCAGGTGTTTAGAGAGAAACGTTCCTGGCGTCTGGCTTCAACGGTATGATGAGGATTCTCACCACAGCAAACGTGATTGTTGTGGAAATTAAATATTCCATTTTTAGTAAAACCAGCTTCATCAGTGAAAAGGATGTTATCAGCGAATCTAAAAAAAAAATTGATGTTCTATCTGTGGAGCACATGAAGCACCTGCAACATATTGGGATATGTTATCGTTTACTATTTCATGTACTACTAGGAATACTCGTTGTTATCTCGTAAACAATTAATTTGCGGACATGTTTATTATGACTTTAACCTTGTTTTCAATGGTATTACATGCCTTTAAGATTTTTAAAACTATGTTTTAAAACACCCTGTATATCGTTAAACGTATTACATGATATTCCACCTGATAAAAATCAAGAAAGGGAGAAAGAAGCAGGAAATTTGTCCTATTAATTAATATTAAGCAGGTAAATTGCAATAGTAAATGGATTAGTAAATGTTATTTAAGGCGAATTACCTTCTTCATCATTTATTCATAGACGCATTAGAATCACATTAATTTTCCAGGAAGAGATGCTTTTCGAATTAGCGATGAACATAAAATTACTTTGATAGCAGTGGATTGAAAGTAATATCGCCAACAGGTACCATCGGTATTAATATTGAAATATGAGCTATGTATATGTATGTATATGAATCTTATTAGTACTGATAAAGTTGTAAATATTGAATTAGCATATTAAAAGTGTTTATCATAAATAAGACTTTGCTAATTGATTCAAAGAGTTTCTTTTCTAATTAAATAGATATAAAAGCCAGGAAGCTTTTAGTATAAGCATGAGATAATTTATACTTGGTATTTGCATACTGATATTTCTATTGAATTAATGGAATTCTTTAGTCACAAGATGCAATTTCTCACGTTGCAAACGCAATATGGCAACAGTTTGATATTAGTTTTTGAAAAAATATTTATTATAACTGTTAAATTTAAACGTTTAATTCTATACTCCATGCTTCCAAAGATATTTATAAAGATTCTTTGGGTTATATCAGCGCAAGAATTCGCAATAGCATTACGAAGCTCTTCGACTGTGTGTTGCCTAGTTTTGGAAATGGTATTTTTTAGATATGGAAAAAAATAATCTAAAATTGTCAAATCTGGAAAACTTGCAGAGAAATAATTCTTGTACAGAAATTGTTGTAAAGAATAATATATTGTTTACTTAAGAGGAATTTGCGGTCAAATTCAATTTGCAAATCCTTGATGAAAAAAATTAATTTCATTTAATTTTGAAAAAAAAATACAATTGTCGAATTTAAAGCATAGAAATTTTGAAGCAGCGTCTTTCAGCAAATCATGGCATAAACTGTGCCATCTAAGAGAAAGAAGAGAGATGGAGATTACAGATCAAAAAAATCCAAGTGAAAAAGGAAATTAAAAAGTTTGTTCAGAGAACTTACATTTCTTATGACTAGAGCCCTGCAGAGTTTAAGTATGAATCATACTTCGCACCAGTGACATTATATATTGAGTAGATTGTTCGTTCACTAAACGCTAACGTATTTTACTATTTTGCAATAAATTTTAATTAATATTACGATAACTATTGGTTTCAAACTTTAAATCTGTGTAATGCAGAATTCAGTATCGATAAACCTATGCATATACATAAGAACATTGGTGAAAACAATTGAACAAAGACTTTTTCTTTTAAAAAAGTACATTTATTTTGAAGAATAAACACTTGAACACTTGTTGAAAAACACTGTATAATTATTTCACTTGTTTACCTCGCTATCTACTTAGTTTGTTACTTCAATGGAATAGAAGTGACGACCTTGCAGTTTATGACTCATACTTAAACTTTGCACGGCTCTACCAATGGCTCTACTTATGACTAATAAACTAAGTTCATTTAGAGTTAACGGGGTGCATTTAAATGTTTATCAGAAGTATGGAGCTTTAAGGCCAGAAACATGCCTAGGCCTTTCCTCAAATACCAGACTAGATAAGTTTATAGACAAGTTGAAGGTACATTTCAGGTTAGAAAAGTACCTAAAATTTCTGTTCATTTGAGTTTGCCAAACCAAGCAGAATACACCGTCATTGCTTTCGCCCAGCTTCTATGTACAAGGATTTTGATTGAGTCTGGTAAAAATTTAATCAGTTTAAAGATGCAATTCAACGAACGTTGCTAACAAAACTTTTTCATCAAAACGAATTAGTCATACCTACTGTAGCTGTATGAAGTATTGCGAAATTTTGTGGCTATGACAGTGGATAATATTACACAAAATTACTCTTTTCGTTCAGTTCTTTCAGTACTCAATAACTCTCACATGAATGTCAACATAATAAACAAATAATTTTATAACACTAGATCACTATCACCCACAGGACACAAAACACATGGATAAATGCCAACGCGTTTCGACAGCAATGCTGTCATTATCAAGGCGATAATAAAACTAAATAAATTGACAACAACAACTTAACAAGAAACCTAAAGTTACACGTAAACAACCACCAACTGTTTCGCATCATTAACTTCGCATTAACGAAAACAATGACGAATATGGAATAGGACCATCGTCGACAATCGGTCGAATTAATTTTACATTAGAATGATCAATATTATGATCGTTTTCGAAAATATGTTGGGCAACACTGGACTTCTCAATTCTGTTATGTTTAAGATTAGCCATATGCTCTTTGAACCTAGTTGAGATGGAACGCCTTGTTTGCCCAATATATTTTTGATTACAATTTTTACAACTAATTTCATAAGTCCCCGACTTTTCCAGAGGCTGTACCTTATCTTTAGGGTTACCGATCAGACTTCCCAAATTAGTGCCTGAACTGCAAACCGTCCTAAGATCCAGCCCCTTGAAGATTTTACTCAAACCTTTAGTGATAATGGGAGCAAACGGGAGGGTAACAAGAGGTGTGTTAGTGACTTCTTCTCGAAAAGTCGTGGATTCTTTCAAAAAATTCCTATAATTAAACTTCCTAATTAGGAAGTTTAATTATAGGAATTTTTTGATTATATGCTGGCGAAACGCGTTGGCATTTATCCAAGTATTTGGTGTCCTGTGGGTGATAGTGATCTAGTGTTCTACTTCGGCACCAAGAGATCCAGTGAATATTTGTGAAATAATTTTATTCAATACAAGATTTATTCATTGTTAAAACGCACAAGTAAGAAATGGAATGGTTATTTTTGCTAGCACAGAAATGAATGTTTCTTTGTAACTATGTAGCTACTGGTTGCCTAGCACCTTCTCATGTATAACCTTTTTTTAGAAAAACGTTGTCAGAAATTAACATTTTAGGATTTGCGGAAAAATTTATTGTTTTTCGAAATTTGTGCTGTAGTGCCTTGCCGATAATCGCCAACCCCAAGTTCATCAACATAAATTTCACTGATAAACCGATGTAATCATTCATATTGATCTCTTTCATCAGTTATTGTTTTGTTAAAAACTGTAGGCCCAAGAATTCGTTTTTTGGAAACTGCTAGCCAAAGACATGTTTCCCATGGATGAAGCAAACTTTCAATGAATTCATCTTGGGTATCTGCTGACCACATTGCCATATTTTGCTGTTCCAACTGTAACATAATAACAATGAAATAATTTTAAAACACAAGCGTCTATAATTAGAATTTATTTCGAACAACTATACATATTTTAAACTAGGGTTTTTAAAGTTTTGCAAAGCATGGTATTTGCTCCAATCTTTCAATTAGGTATTTAAAAGAACCAACTCTAATTAAGTAAGTGTTTGAAAGTGCGATATACGAATCTTGATTTGTTGAAAGCAATACAAAACTATTTTAACAACAATTTAATCTCTGAACTTCAAATAAATTAACTAGCGATTTTTTGATTGAAACTTTTAAGCACAAATGTCTCTCGAGTAGTCTGCATAGAAAGTAAGTTCTGAGAATTAGCCAATCAGCCGGCTTTTACATTATACATATTTTGTTATAAACGAATTTCCGCTAACCCATCGGTCATTAAGGGATATAGCTCACCCCAACTACATATCTCTAGTGAGTCTCTCTTGTTTATTTGCAAAATCTTTACTCCAGCTGCTTCCATCATCTGGTTGGTATTCTTGTTGAGCTTGCTTGCAAAACGCAATTTTAATCTTTTAAAAACTCCTGGTAATACTCTTTAAGCACCAACCGCTTAACCATTAGCAATAATCAAAGACTCTTTATTCACTGTGGTTTCTCTACGATGCTAGATCATTTGCCTGAATGGTACATATATATTAAACATTTATTCGTACTTTTCAGATATTCAATCTATACTAAATGGGTCCCTTTATTAGAACGAGAAAAGAACACGCCTCTTCGACACAGTACACAAACGATAAAGCTTTATAAAATCCTACATTGCAATTACACTCTAAGTTAACATCCCTCAAAAACTCCAGCGGTATACACATTAATTTTTAAAGCATCTAGCCAGTCTCTATCCCAGTACGATTTAGGCATGTTTTCTGTTTTGGAAAGTCCATCAGGAAATTCTTCGCTTCACCATCAAAGTAAACAATTTTTTCACGACTTTGGGGTATATATACACCAGTAAACTGTCGCCATACACCCCGTCCTAGTATTATGTATGTGTGGTTGTGTGTAAATTCGACAGCTGTTGCACGTAACATAATTTCGATAGGTTCGATGTTCCTCTGGGTTTCGTTCTGCCGCCGTTCAGGTTTCCGTGAGAAGACCAATTGGAGAGCGTGTTTCGGTATTGCGTGTTGTTTTTCAGACATGGCGACCTTTATTTACATTAAATTCCGCTTCATATTTATTCATGTGCAGGTTGGTATACCACACCGCATGTCGCTGGATAATGGTACGGTACGGACGTGGTAAAGATTTCGTTTCTACGAAATTGATTCCGGCATACTACTGTTTGCAGGAATTTATATGATAAAAACTTGTTGAGACTGTATTTCCAAGTAAATGTAGGGAACGCAACTTTTTCCTTTTGTGCTTATAAGCTCTACAGTATATCTTTGAAAGATCCGTGTTATTATTCCATTTCAAACAACTTTAGTGGTGCTCTTGTTTTTGTAGATCAACAGAAAAAGTAAAAAAGTTATTATGTGTTCGTTAGAATGAAAGATTTCGAAAAGTTCGAAATTTTGGTCCAGTTTTTCACACAGAATCTATTGATAGTATTCATAATTTAATTAAAGTTACATCAGTAATAAACATAAATATTAATATCATTACAAAAATGTACATAATTTGACTGCAAAGACTGTAACAAATATTTTATAGGTCAAACTAAACAATATTTAAAAAGAAACGTCCTCTGTAATCGCAAATACACATTATCACACAATATAACCGCGAATACTACTTTCTCTAAGTATTCTAAAGTAAAACTACATAACTATGATTTTGAAAATATTAATAAAAAAGAAAATAATTATAAAAAAATAATACATAAAACGATATGTATTAAAAAAGAAACAACACGGTCAATTATATAACAGATATTGAAAATTTCAGTATCTCATTTATAAAAATTTATTTCACGTCTGAATTTTATAAAACCAAGTACTTGACCAGTTCTTTTTGGATTTCGTTTCCTAATCTTTAAACACAATTGTTGGAGCTTAACAAAAAATACACTGATGTAAGGATGTTCATGAAACTGTTGTATTAATAATAATAATAATAATAATAATAATAATAATAATAATAATATATTTGCCCAACAGATAACACGTACGGCTACGGTCGATCAGGACAAAACCAAGGCACTTACTCGAACATATGCTGCATCGGCGGTTAAATGTTTTGAGGAGGCTCTGTTATCAGAAAGTTGGCCCAATTTTGATGATTATGACAATTTTAACGAAGCCTTCAATTATATGTATGACGTGTTTCTATACCACTTTAATACTTACTTTCCAGAGAGACGTGTAACTCTGAGTCAGTAAATCAAACAATAAAGAGTGGATTTCTGAGGAGGTACGTAACTCGAGTAACAATCTAAGAGATTTGTACTATTTGAAACTGCAGCATCCGATATTAAAGGAATATTATACTGAGGCTAAACGTAACCATAGTAGTCTAGTCACGCAGACAAAACAATTATATTATGGAAATAAGATTCTAAATTCCGAAAATAAATTGAGGACTGCGTGGTCGGTTATAAATAACTTTCGAAATCAAGCCAAAAGTCATTCTGATATATCTTTGGAGGTCGATGGTATTAAAACTCAGGATCCGTCTGTTGTTGCAGATATCTTCAATAATTTCTTTATCAGCGAACCGCACAGAATTACTTCACATTTGACCTGTTCCTCGCGGTCTGCTTTCTCCATACAAAACAATTCAATGTCAACTGCTCCAATTCTTGTTGTGCCCTTGACTCAACTTATCAACATGTCTTTTGATCAAGGTGTATTTCCTGATAGACTGAAGGTGTCGACAGTCTGTCCGCTTTATAAAAGAGACTCTCGCTTTGATGTTTCCAACTATCGTCCGATTTCTTTAACATCAGGTTTTTCAAAAATATTTGAGTATGCCATGCTTTCTAGATTACAGGTACATTTGGAGCGCAATAGTGTTCTTACTTCTAGACAACATGGTTTCAGAAGTAATTATTCCACTATAACAGCCATTCACTCTTTTATTGGCGACGTCGTACAAGCTTTGGATAGAGGAAACTGCGTGGCTGGTATTTTTTGCGACTTGACACGCGCCTTTGATTCTGTGAATCATGAATTATTAATGAATAAGCTAGAGGATTGTGGTGTGAGAGGCGTTGTGGCGGCGTGGTTTCGGTCTTACCTCTCGGGTCGTGCTCAATTTGTTAAGATTAGATTTAAAGCAGTCAACGGATGTGTCGAAAATTTTACATCTTCCTTACTACCAGTGACACTGGGCGTTCCGCAGGGATCAATTCTTGGTCCCATTCTGTTTTTGCTGTTCATAAACGACATTGTATCCTTTATTAATACTTCCCTTTTTTTATATGCAGATGATACATCTGCTTTGGTATCTTCTCCAGATTTTTCTAAGCTGGAACACGACATTGAGACGGTGCTTGCTGACCTTAGTGGGTGGTTTTGTGCCAACGGATTAAGTTTAAATGCTAGTAAGACATGTTCTGTTGTTTTTCACACGTTCCAAGCTAGGGCACCTAATCTGAACATAGCCTTGGGTGCCTCGGCTCTGCAACAACGACCCTCGGTTAGATTTCTTGGACTTCTGTTGGATGAAAACTTTAATTGGAAGGAGCATTGCAGTAACTTAAGCAGGAAATTACACAGTTCGTGTTACTTAATCAGAAATTTAAGGAACATACTAAGCATTAATTACCTTATGGCATTCTACTATGCAGAGGTTCATTCTCACCTTCTATATGGTGTCAGATTTTGGGGTAATTCAGTGTGTGCGAAGGATGTATTTTTGGCACAGAAGCGAATTATAAGATGTATCGCGAACATAGGTACTGCAGAATCGTGTCGTCCTATCTTTAGGCAGCTTTGCATCCTGCCCTTAGCTGGTATTTACATAATGGATACACTATGTTATATCTTCAATAACAAAAATACGTACATTAGAAATTGCGACAACCACAGCTATAATACACGGGGTAAGGATGATTATGTGTTCCCTAAGAATCGATTAAATATAACAAATAGTACTACGGATGCAGTAGGTGTCAGGTTGTTTAACAGGCTCCCGAAATACCTGAAATCAGAATGTAATTTTAGAGTATTTAAAAGCAAAATAAAAGCGCTACTTATTGACAATAGTATTTACTCAGTGGACGAATTCATGTTAGTGTTGGGGAGATCATAAACTGCGATATTTTATACATATATTTTTATTACTGATTTTATTTGTGTATCTACTTTTTATATTGTTTATTGTCTGTATTATGTATGTATATGACGTATTGTATCCTAATGGTATATACAGTGAAATAAATCTATCTATCTATCTATCTATCTATCTATCTATCTATCTATCTATCTATCTATCTAATTACAGGACAAAAAAAAATATCACATGTATACTTATGAACTAAAGAAAAAAAAAATAATAAACTAAATGTAACTAACATAATGGAAAATTAAATATAGTGTAAATTAGGGGTACATTTGGCCAATAGTGAGTTTAGCGGCGAACAATGAATGTCGATAGAATCATCAGACAAGGAGTTATAATAGGTACATATCTATATACACATATATATTGTATTACTTTTCTTTAGATACTACACTTACTATAGTTTCCTATAAGACACTTCTACTTAAGATTAGTTTAGTAGATCAGAAACTGTTTATGCTACCATGAAAGTGACATTAAATATTTCAAAAACAATTATTGTAATCAGAGATACCACTGATATTTCATTGAGTTCGCTTGTGTTTACTTTTAGATCCAACTATTTTTGTGAATAATTTTTCGCCATCTTTAAATTTTTAACCTCACTTTTACACATTCATAATAAATTTTCAAAATTATCTCCACAGCAGTGGACATCAAAATCGATCTTTAAGTTTTCAATTTTCCCATAAGTCGCAAACTTTCTGACAGTTCTGCAATTAATACCCATTATTTGTGATTATGTAATTGGTTTCACTCATCTTTTTAATTTTGGAAAAACTACAGATAATCGCAAAATTGTATAATTGCAAAAGCAAATTTTCAAATATTGCAAAACAAAAATTTTTCATTTTAGACATATCAATAGCTGGTTACAGCCTGATCGTACAATATAGTACCCACATATTTTGATTTTTTTTTACTACCGTAAACTGGGGCTACGTTATGACAGCAGGGGCATCTTTGTGACACCAGATCTCAATTAACAAAATTTTGATCTTGTACAGTTGTGGAAAAAAGTAATAGAACAGTCATTGAAAGTGTCCAACTTCTATTTTCCATGAGTGTACATGGCCAGTCACTTCTCGTAACATTTCCAATACTTGAAAGGAGAATAGATTCGGATCTGTACCATAGCAAAAATACCCCCATCAATTAAAAACACTAATGCAGATTTTAGAAGAAACAAGTTCTGACAATTTGAAGTCAGGTTTTAGGAAGGGCGGAATATATCCCTTAAATTTATTGAACACTGGTTATGTAACGGCAGATGAGACGATATTTACAAAAGAGACAAGACAAATAAAAGAGAAATGTACCGCCTGGGAGAAAGCAAATACTAGAAATCAAAAAAATCAAACTTCAGGTACCACTTCTGAGAACGAGAGTGAGGTGCAATATCAGGAGAATAATTGCAGTCGTTCGGATAAACAATTTTCTTGCCATGAAGACACAAATTCTGTAAGTGAAGAAACTCCAGCTATTGCAGCCATTGAGAAATCTACTCAAACCTATGTTGTCGTGAACTACGAAGGAAAATATTTCCATGGAAAAATTTGAACAGGTTCATACGAAAAATTAATCTCACGCATGACCTCTGAACAAAACGAATAACAGACACAGCTTACTTGATGTTGAAAACAGCTTACCTAGTTCTCACTTGTTTTAGGTATGGTTTTGGCTTGTTTTTACCTGATAACAGCACACTAAAAAATATTAATACAACGCAATTGATTTTTCAAATCATGATACTGTATACAGGGTGCTCGGATACTTGTCTTACAAAATTGAAATACTAGTTGTATATAACATAGGAAATAGAATAAAACCAAAAAAAAATTATAAAAAATATTAGCAAATGCATAAAAAAATATTTAAAAAATCAGCAAATGTGTTTAGGTGGGCCGTTACGCGTTAAAAGTGAATAGCCGATCTTTATGACATCGTCAGTAGTATGATAACACTAAAAGAAAGCAATATTATTGAGAATTGATGAATTCGACTTTCTGCTGAGCTACACATTAATCCCTATAAACGCACAGCTGTTGATTATTCGATCTCGCTTGCTACTTCAACATCATTAGTCTATCAGTTTGCAGTGGTTAATGCATTGTGCCTCCTTGCCAGTATTTTTATTCGTTTACCGTATAACTACATACTTATATTAATTTACAGTTAATAGTTCCGTTAAATGTATTTGTATAAGAATTTATGAGTATTTTCAGTTTATTACTTAATGTCGTGTGACTTTTGTTTAACCTTTGTGAAAATGCCTTATCATTATACAAACAACGAGTTAAATGATATGGTTCTTACATATGGAGAATGTAGACAAAACGCAAGAGCTGCTCGTCGACGATACGCCAATTTATTTCCTAATCGCCAGTTGCCAGCATCAACCACATTCACAAACGTAGTGCAACGATTGCGAGATACCGGAAGCGTCAAACTTCAGCAAGGACGTGGCGGTGGTAATCAAAGGAATGTAGACGGAGAAGAGGAAATTTTGAATATGGTAGAAGATGATCCATCTGTGAGCACTAGGCAAACTGCGCGTACAGTAAATTTAGCGCGGTCTACCGTGTGGCAAACTTTAAGAGAAAATCAACTTCACCCCTTTCATCTTCAGCTTGTGCATAATTTTTCGGAAGACGACTACCCTCGAGTGCGTTTTTTTCAGTGGTTAGTCGACCAAAATGTGGACAATCCCAACTTTTTAGGTAAAATTCTATTTACGGACGAAGCAAATTTTTCACGTCAAGCCATATTAATTATTCACAACAGACATGTGTGGGCAATAGTAAACCCTCATGCGATATATCGTACTGACTATCAGCGACGATTTTCCATAAATTTGTGGTGCGGTCTAATAAACAATTTTATCATTGGCCCTTTCTTATTACCAGCTCGTTTGAACGGGGAAAGTTATCTAAACTTTTTGGTAAATGAACTGCAACCACTTCTAGAAGATGTGCCATTAGACATTCGCCAACAAATGTATTTTATGCACAATGGGGCTCCGCCGCACTTTAGACGAGATGTGCGGCATTATCTAGATAACACTTTCGGTGATTTTTGGATTGGTCGTGGAGGACCGGTAGCTTGGCCACCTCGTTCTCCGGACCTAAATCCATTAGATTTCTTTTTTTGGGGAGATTTGAAAGACTTGGTTTACAACAGAGAAGTAAATAATATCGATGACTTGGGAAATAATATTTACGAATCTATTGCGCGAATTCGTGAACAGGACGTGTTACCACAAGTGCGTGATTCATTGTTGCAGCGGTAGCAACTTGGAATATTTACTTTAGCAGTCGAACGGTCCTGAAAACATCAGACTCTCAGATAGTTTCTAAAAAAATTTATAAAATTTTTTCTTTCCATGATTCGTTTTCTTAGCTCGGTTGATGACGATTTTCATTTTTTGTAAGAGAAGTATCCGAGCACCCTGTATATGTAAGTTCGTCATATAAATCTAGTAGCGATTGTGTTGAATAAAATAATGATGTTTTCATGAAAAACTTCACAGAATTACGACGCTACAGAACATATTTACGTTAATTATTTCGTTCCCCTGTTTCCATATGTTTTGAGGACAAAAAATAAGGTCGATTCGTTGGAACAGTGTAATCACTACTCAACGAAAATTCGACGCTTACAAAACACTTATTAGAAATCTGTGCTGATTTATACGCAATACATGCTTGAAATAATATCCAATTTCACATGACACAAGGTAAAACCCCACGAATTCGGCGTCAACGCTAATGAGAGGCTCTACACCGGCGAAGTCGCAGCATTAGGCCATCGGCAAAAATGGCAGGTGTCAATCAGATCGATACCACCTTGAAACATTCGAGTTTAAGCGAACTGTACCACAGCAATCGACATCCTACAACTTGGCGTGACCTTCTCTTACGTTAATTTCTGCAATTGGAAATGAGACGGAAGAAGAACGCGGCAACATCTCCGACACAAGAGAGATAATTACTAGTTATGCTCCCTTCTGTCTTTTATGCGTGTGTACTGGACCTTTGCTCCTCTTACCCGTCGAAGGACCACACAGCTCAAGCTATCCTAGACGGATTTGGCCTCGAGTCAAGGACGTACGGCGTCTAAGCGAATGATGGTCGTTCTTCGTTCTTGTAAAATAGCGTCATTACCGGCGATGATTATTGCGGTATAGTTGTGATGTGAGTGTGTGTGTGTATAACGTCATAGAATGGTGTGGCGCTAGGTAAAAAAAGGAAGGGAAAAAACGTTGGGCAGTCCATAAATTTACGTAGATCTTTTATTTACGTTTTCAGCGACCGGAGGGTGCCGAATTTTCCTCGCCTAATCTCTTTCATTGTCGGCGATGCCCTTTCTCCTTTGTGCTTTGCGGTTCTTCTTGTCTTTCCGAGCACGTGTTCAACCTGTAATTACTTGATTTTGAACGATTTGTTGTCAGCTAATTGGGTAAACAAATCGTGTCGCAATTGAATGTGTTTTTGTTAGTTTAGGTTTGCAATTGATGAATAATGGTGTAGATCTTCACTTAAAACCCATTAAATTTATCTTCTGGACTAGTAATTTACATTGAAAAGATAGTTGAAGAAGACTTCCAAGGTCGCTGTCTAACGATATTTGTTTGGATTTATTTAAGAAAAAAAAACAATATAAAAAACTGTTGTCAACTATATGCCAACCAATTCAACAGTGGATTCTCGTCTTACATGATGCCAAATTGAATATCAGCAATGTTAGATTATAGCGGTATTTTAGGTTAGCGAAACGAGTACGTCACTGGAATTGGTAATACAACAGAAGTTACTGTTAGGGTCACTCTAGGCATTCTTAAAAACATTGGATTCAAATGGGCAAAATTGGAATTACCTCTCATTGTTCTTCAACGAATGACATTTTAAAACTATATTATCAATATATAATTTTGTATTTTTGAATAAAAGATGAATTTTCCTGATGCGATTAATCGTTTGTTTCAAGAGACAGATCTGAGATCCATTAAGAGTATAAAACTTGTATTTTCCGTAAATTTTGTGCACCACACCATAACACCCTAATTTCAAAAAGGCCCAATTTTTCAGCTGCAAAAGCTAAAATTGAATAGGCTCGTTAGGAAAAATGTAGAATTTACATCAAATTGCTTGTCTGAGCAAGTGGGAGATAGCATTAAATGCTGTGAGACAAGAAAAATCTGTCCTCCTTGTTTGCCAATGCCATTGCGTGCCGTTGTTGGATGAATTGGTTAGAAGAATCCGAAATTCCAATAGGAAACAGATCTCTAGATTGTCTTACAACAGCAATGGACCAATATCTCACACATAACTCTAGAAAAGATAGATGAATATTATTATATGTTCGACCAAATAATCTTAGAATTATATGCCACAAATATGATTTCGCGCTAATGTCCACTATAGTGTACATATTTCTATTGATTTTTGACTTACAATTAGTCAAGCATGAAAGGGTGATAATTAGGGCTGAGGAAGTTTGCGGTAAGGCAAGACCGTATGTAGTGCATATGCACCTGCGTATAAACACGATGCAGCAAAACACTTTAGTTAGTCGTGAACCGGTAATGTGATCGTGTATTGCATTGAGCTCTATTTAATAAGTATGACGGACGTGCCCAAGCACGCAATACTGCATTATCGTTAGCGGAGTCACTGCAAATACCGGACGACGTACACGCACAGCTGTGCGCAGTAAATGACAACAAAAATGTGAATGTAAAAGAAAAGTTCGAGAGTGTGATAAACAATGATTTTGATTTTACCAGATTATAGGCGCTATGCAATAATAATCGTAAATAAGGTAAGTGTGTTATTTATATACAGTACACATAACTGACATACCTAAGTGATATAAACAGCGAATGCATGTAACGCAATAAAATCACGCATGCATCTCCGATCGAAACAAGGTCATAATATTCGTGCGTTTACCTGAATACTATCCTGGCATACCGCAGCAATCCCTCAGCTCTAGTGATAATATTTATGGGATTTGTTTTTTTAGCGGTAGTGCATACAACTTTAATTCAGCTGTTACCAACCAATAAGAATGTTAGTCGTTCATTCAATTTATATACATATTCAATAGATTCTATATTGTAATATATGTAGTAAATAAAGTATCTCTTTGTAAGCGATTCAAGAACATGTATAAGAATATTTTTGTGCACCTTCTAGGTACATATGTGCAATTCAATCTATCCGATCTTTTTGGCTGACATTACAAAACAAAAGGTACGAAACATAATTGTGATTATGGATAAAAGTAAAGCACCAGCAAGCAAACACCATAAACCACCATTTACAGAGAAAAAATAAACTAAATATGTCACAACACGGCTACCAGAAAAACAAAGAAACTATAGGACTACTACAAGATTTTCCTAATATTTTACGTAGCAAACTGAATGAGCGCCTACCAATAGGTACTGGCGCTTTTTGTAGATTTTAGTAAAGCATTTGACCGTATCATCCACAACATTATTGGCGTTGGAAGATATAGGAATTCGAAGACTGTTGTTAGACTGAATTAAAAACTACTTTTGTGACAGAAAGTTAGAATCCCTGATTATCCACCAACAATATAACTAAAGGGGTGCCACAATGGCGTGTTTTTATCTATTTTTAATATTCTTTCTAATTAATTAAGCAATCTATTATATACAATTGTCTGATCAATACGTGAAATTTTTAAATGTTAAAACAAACGATTAGAAATACAATCGGCGTTAGAATTTGTTTTCGATTAAACTATAAACAGTCACAATTCTGCACGGATATATTCAATACTCATTTCAGAGAAAAATCCATTTATGTAAGCACAGTACCTTAAATTTCTTTCAACTAACAACAAAAAGAACTGCAGGAATGTAAAACATTCAATCTTTTTAATTAAGATTCCAAGATGTGTGATTTCCCTTTGGTTAAACCCAAATTCCGCATCAAATCATTGATTATTTAAATAATTCTATTATGATTACTGCCTTTTTATACATAGAATACTTTTGAACCGACCTGTATGCTTAAATTTTCGACACGCAGTGTATATTTTACAAATGTTTTTATCATGTTTTTATTTATGACATCATACGGTAAAAAGCCACTTACCAACATATCCAAAAGGTGCGATTTCCCATTATAAGGGCCGTTTCCGCTCCATAATCTCCCTGGAGTAGCCAAGGACGAGAAGCTGTCCTTGACGTATTTTTCGATGAGGATTGGATCTGTTGACTCCACTTTGGGATGCCCAGTAAAACGGCCGAGGACTAACCATACTTTTTACTTCCTACCTACATATGTACTTCTATTGCCTAAAATCGTATTGAATTAGTGTTATGTTCATTTTATCACTTCTTTCCGCGAGTACCTGGAAGTATATGACGTGGAATTCTAAGAACACTAATTTTTGTGTTTCAGCTGCGCTGCATTTATTTGTTCTCAGATAATTAATTTTTTATCATTTAACAGCATTCGCAGGGAAAATTGTCTACATTCTATGCGCTTAACCTAGAACTTTTCGACTGGGTTAAAGATCTTAATAAATATATATACCTAATTGTATCCTACCTGTTTTGTACACTATCCTGAGGTTATATTATGTTCATTCCACGGTATTAATTCCAAAACACGTTTATCTCACCGATAACTAATTTCACTACACATCCTAATTCAATTTAAATGAAGTGACAAGTTTGTACACAGGGCCCAGGCCTGTGACAGGGCTTCACTTTGCAACACGGGTGAATGCTTATACATACGCGAAACATATCCTACGTATAGTTATGTGTGGTTATGTCTTGTCCTGTTACAGATAAGAGCATAGTTTTACTTATTTGAACCAAATAAAGTACTACCTATATGATTTTAATTACAAACTCCGAAAATGAAAGTGAGGCAAGTATTAAAACAACCCGTCACTTTGTTTTTGCTACGACTTTTCCGACGACGAGTCCATTTCTTCCGGGTATGTCATCACATGAAATAATGTTCGCATAAACTCACTGTGTAACGAAAAATATGAACGATTCTGAAATCGTTGTAGCTAACTTAATGTGAAATCACAAAATCCTTGATATAACACAGTCAAATTTATCACACACCAATGTTTTTGTTGTAAACTACATCTTAGGTTTTCTTTTGAATTACGCGCTGCTGGAAGAACCACAATCCTAGAACACTCCTATTGGTTAATTTTTGTCAACCTTATCGTTCTTCTCTTCGGACGATAGACAGAGTTTTCCATGGAGTTTTCCGTTGTTAGTGACAATGCACGCGTACTTTACGCGATTTCCATTTTAATGAGGTTTAATTAAAGTGTAATAATTCCTATAAGGAACTGTTAGAAGATACGAAGTTATCGGGGTGCCGATGAAGTTGTATCCGTTGTTTACCGCTCATATTGCGCGTCTTTGTGTTTGTCCATCAAGCACCTTCGGTGAGTCCATTTTACCTTCTAATTTATGATGCATGACTAAACATTTTACCTTAACCTTCTTGTGCTAAGACGATTTCTCGGATTCGTTTAGATATTTCCAAGGCGCAAAATCAGACGTGAAACCGCGGCGTAATGTAATCTATCCGCCTAACGTTTATTAATCATGATTCTTTTTTCTTAATGAGAATGTGTTGGTTCTGGAAAGAACCGTTTTCATATTGAAAAAAATCAAAGCTCGCCATTGTGACGTCTATGCTTGACATAACACAGTCAAATTTATCACAGATGTTTTTCTTAAATCTTGTTTTTTTTTTGAATTACCCGCTGCCCGGACAGCCACGATCGTGGCGCATTCCTATTGGTTACTTTAGTCATTCTTCTCTTCGGACGATAGACAAGTTTTCCGTTGTATAGTGACAATGCACGCGTACTTTTCGTGATTTCCATTTTAGTGAGAAGTCTACTAATTCCTATATTTATAGGAATTATTAGACTTTATAGGAATTATATATGGAACAGTTAGAAGATACGAAGTTATCGGGGTGCTTATGAAATTGTAACCGTTGTTTACCGTTCATATTATGCGTCCCTGTGTTTGTCCATCAAGAACCTTAGGTGAGTCCATTTTACCTTCTAATTTATGATGCATGACTAGACATTTTACCTTAAATCTTTTGCGCTAAGGCGATTTTTCCGATCCGTCTAGATATTTCGAAGGCGCAAAATCAGACGTGAAACCGCGGCGTGATTTAATCTATCTGCCTAACGTTAATTAGTCATGATTTTTTTTCTTTTAATGTGAATGCGTTGGTTCTGGGAAGAACCTTTTTTTGGAAAAAATCAATGCTCTCCATGTATGAAGTCTATCATTAAAATTTGTCGTGAGGGTTTTCGAGGAAGCGTATATTCTATGTATAATCAAAAGAATTTTAATTCTACATACTATAACCGGAAACCGAAATTAAATTAGATGTGTTATATCGCCATCGCTGTCGTCTCTACAGTGTACAGTTCTTCTATTCACGGAATTAAATTATTACGTTTCCATGGTCGTAAAAAATGTGCTGAATATGGATTGAATACAGTTTTTAGGTTCAAAGTGTTCATGGAAATAGTGCCTGAATACGTATTGAACACACTCCAAGCCCAAATACAATACGGTAAATTTTAGGATTGTATCTGGATTTGAAACGTATTGAATGAGAGTTCACTTTAATGTTGCTAGCTCTCCTACATGGTTTTTTCAAGTTAGTTGAGATTTCTTGGCAAGCACCGCGTTGGGCATGCGCAGATAATCTTTTTCAAACTCTTTTATTTGTCCCGAATTGGTTAGCTACAACTCTATATTCACAAGATGCTAACTTGTACAAAGCAATAGCAACCTTTTTTTTCTACAGGATTCGGTGAAGGTGTGAGATAAGGTTCCTAACGACAACAAATCATTTTAAAGTTTGATTTGGTAATTCTAAAGTTTTCCAGCCAATCTTCATCCAAAAAGTTTTCTTGCACTGTTACTACCCACCACAGAGTACATCTTTTCTTTACCCAAAACATCTTGGGTCATTATTGTCGTCTTGTTTGACTCTAGTACCTTTGTAATGACATCTGGTGCAGCCTCAAAAATATTAATGCATTTCTCTCTTCCTTCTGTACTTAATAGGCTTTTGACTCTGAATTTAAAAACTCAATGCCAATAAGAAATTATTGCAGGAGAAGTAGTATCTTTGACTTTGTTTCTATATTCATTTTTATACGTAACAATTCAAGTTCAGAGTAGCAAATCTAAACAATGCAAAAATATAAGTATTACTTTAAACTAATACAAACCAACACAGAACGCACACAAAAAATATTTTTAAACCTCAAATAAACGTCTTGAATACGTGTTCAATTCATTTTAGATACGCATCGACCCCAAATCCGGATTCAATACAGTTGTAACTACAATGGAAACGTAGTAAAATAACATTTTCTAAGATCCAAAGCGTGTTATTAATTTCTTCGCTCTTATAAATTACGGCTTTGTTGTGTAGATCAAACACAGAAGTTGCAAAAATTGAATTTTTTAAGTATGGCCATAAAAAGAAGTCGCACGGTGTTAAATCGCATGAACGTGGTGGCCCAAATTATACGTGTATTTTAGCTGGCGCGATCTCCAAAAAATTCTATTCAAATCGGTAGTGTATATGCGAGCTCCATCTTATTGGAAGTAGCTTTTCTGTAGTTTATCGTTCTGCAACATTTTTACGAAACGTGTCAAGATTTCGATTCAACATTTAATATCCCTAAAAGTAGGACGTTAGCATTTGTGGTTTCTGTTTAAAACTTTGTATTTTTCATCGTCATACCTTGAAAAAATGTAGGTCCAATAATCTTTCTCTGACAAACAGCTGCCTAAACTCCAGTTTTATGTGGATTGTTGACAAAATTCTTGTCGTCTTCGAATGTTGATGTCCACATGTCTCTATGCTAATCAATTTTGGAACATTTTTTTGATGCTTTTGCAACAACTTCTTCAAACCAACTATTAATAGATCCATAATGTAGCGTTATTAGCCTTTTCCCCTAGATACAGGAACATTTAAGTGACATTCATCTGCATACTCACTCCAGGCCTTTTTAACAATATGGCATACCACGTCTTGTCGAACTAATAAAGTTTTATCGTGCTGTCGACAAATAAGCAATCGTACCGTCAATTATGTATTATCGAACTTTCCCTTAAACCCTGTATTCTATTAATTTTTTGTATTTGAATCCAGTTGCTTTTAACAATCTTTATAGGGTTGAGTTGGAATATTCAGTATCATCACTCATTAATGAAACTCGCAAACTATAGGCACTGCACTATTTCCACATAAGAAGTATATCCTTTATCGGCATTTTCTCTTTACATAACTACAGTATGTACTATGTATCTTATAGTATATTCTATACCTTTAACTCATCCGCGGTCCTTTAAATTTATTTTTGTTTTTACTGTGTAATTGACGAATTTGCATAATGGATTAATCGTATCCTAAATCACAACTCACTAAAGCTTGAAATACACTATACATGCGAATGCAGGTCTGGCAAAAGGTTACTTTCTTCTCTTTCCACGTGGTAACTAAGAGTTAATATTCGCGTATATTTTTTATACTATGTTAAATGAAAATTTACAACGAAATTCAACGTTTGTTTTCAATTTAATTAAAGTTTCACATTTCTGAACCTGAGTATTTTGCTAAAAGATATATTTTGTAGTATTCCTCCTTAGCATAAATCGATAGATATATTTCTATAATCCTCTGTATATCCTTCTATAATGAACTAATCTTTTTATTCGAATTGCGTTTGCTAGGACTACATACATAAAAAAATTCCTTTCCATATAAAAGCGCGTGTTATTCATATTTCATTATAAACGCAATCAATTATCGAAGAATAACATGATACCAAGCCCGTAATTATAAAAGCATTTATGTCAATTAAGTTAATTGGTACAATTACCGATTAAAAAGAAATTCTTCTTTCTCCAACTTTACGCAGTATCTACTACATACATACATATGTACAGACGTCGCATGATAAAGGTTTCCAACCTAAACGCGAAGGTCTACCCAATATTTTTGTATGAAGTAGTAGGTATACTAATGTTTACTATAATAGACATTTGTGTAATGTCAGAATGTGACATTCTGTTGCTTTTCCTATAGATAAGCCCTACACGTGCTAGAAACGTATTGTCCGACGTAAAAGTATCACGTGGGCCTGACTGTATGTACGTATGTATGTATCAACAAGTAGTAACCCCAAAAGTTTTTATACAATATACACAATGTAATATAAAAGGAGATGTTTTTAAATATACCTACGATATACGCTGTTTTCTTATTAAACTATACTGACTATAATGATACAATAGCTAGCTCTTTCAGTTTCCGAGATATTTTGAAAAATTCGAAAAAAAAGGTGGGAGTTGTTATAAAACTACCCTTTAAACGCGAATATCTCCAGAACTACAAAAGCTAGAGAGTTAATTTTTTTTTTAATGATCGTCTCAACGAGACGAATTTTTCAGTCCAAAAAAAAATTAACTCTGTTAATTTTTTTTTTAATGATCGTCTCAACGAGACGAATTTTTCAGTCCAGAGTAATACAATAGTTATTTTTTTTAGTTTTCGAGATATTCGTCTTAAAGAGACTCTTAGAGTAGAGTAGAGAGAATCTTTTAGTGTATAATGATACTCGACCTATCTCTTTTAGTTTTCGAGTTATTTTGAAAAATTCAAAATTTTTTTTAGAAAGCTGAATTATTTGAAAACTTAAAGAGCTACAGAGTTGCACTCTACAGGAAAAAGATTCGTCTCAAAGGGACGAATCTTTTAGTCTATAATGATACTATACCTATCTCTTTCAGTTTCCGAGATATTTTGAAAAATTCGAAAAAAAAAGGTGGGTGTTGTTATAAAACTACCCTTTAAACGCGAATATCTCCGGAACTAAAAAAGCTAGAGAGTTAATTTTTTTTTTAAATGATCGTCTCAACGAGACGAATTTTTCAGTCCATAGTGATACAATAGCTATCTCGTTTAATTTTCGAGATATTTTGAAAAATTAAAAAAAGATTGCGTGGAGGTTTTTTTTTTTAAATGATCGTCTCGTCAAGCCGCTTCTAATACATGCCTAGCGGTTGCGAATGGGTGCATACCGCCTGAGAAAATAGTCAAAAATGATTTAACAGTGTCAAAAAAACGCGGAAATTTCTATAAAAATTATTGATAAGTGTAATACGAGAATAAGTTCTATTTCAAGAACTAGAAATTGATCAATTTTAAGATCTGAAAATTGATCAAGAAATTGACAAGTGTAAAACCAGCTTAAATAAAGAACTACTTATTTCTTCTTAATGATGCCCTTATCAATCCGCTTCCATTCCATGCCTAGCGGTTGATCATTGTCGTAGTATCTGCGTCATTGCAGCAACAATTGCGACAACGTTTGACGTTATCTGTCCTGTCCCTAGCAACATTATATACATACAGTGTGGAACAGCCAAATGGAATAAATTCGATAACAAATAAATGAGGGTGTATTGGGAAAAACGCTTGGACACGTCGATTTGTATTTTTAAATGCGCATTTAAAAAAAAAAAATTATACAGGGTGTGTCATGTGACAGTGGCAATATCAACTTTCTTATTTTAAATGGAAACCCCTGCATATTATTTATTTTTTGGGTTCTTCGGAAAATTCTAGACATAATTCATGTACAATGTCCCATACCTATCTTCAACTGTTTCGGAAATATTAAGTGTTTTCAGATTTATTACAAAAATTAACAGTAAAAAAAGAAAATTATTTTATTTCACAAATTCGCTACATTACACTAAAAATCTATTTCCCATTTAGCTCTTGATATTGATAAAGTAAGCAAAAACCATTGCTGCGTTCCTTTTTACTGATATGAAATTCAAAAAATACAAAGACCGTTTTGTTTATTTTCGTAAAAACTCATAGCCTTAGCAACATGTTGTCTGCCTGCATGACAGTAGTGATCAGTGTCAGTGCTATTGTCGTTTGAATTTCGTTAACTGTACGTAATAATATCAGAAAAATGCTTCATTTAACAGAAATGCACAAAATAACCATTCTACAAATGATTGGTTATGGAGATAACACACGGACACAAATGGAAGTTTCTCGCTTATTTCACGAAAAATTTCCAAATTTGCCGCCTGTATCCCAAGGAACAATTAGCAAAATAGAAAAACAGTTTTGCGAGCTTGGTCATGTAAGACATATTAAAAAAGTAGCTGCCAATGCAGTAAGTGATGATACGAAATTGAATATTATGCTTGAGTTTCAAGAAAACCCACATAATTCTGGTCGAAAAGCAGCCCCACTGTTCAACATTAGCCACACATCAATTTTTCGAGTATTAAAGGAAAGTAAAATGCATCCCTATAAAATGTGCCAACTCAGGAGCTCATGGAAGACGATTTCGATAGGAGAACGTATTTTTGTGAACAGATGATGGCAATGTTAGATAACAATGTGATCTAATTAGAAGATATTTTATTTTCTGATGAGAGCACATTTACACTTCACGGCCATGTTAATCGTCAAAATTGCCGCTATTGGTCTACTGAGAATCCTCACTGGATGAGAGAGGAACATACGCAATATCCTGAAAAAGTTAAATGTTTGGGCAGGAATTGTTGGAAATCACATCGTAGATCCCTTTTTCATTGATGGTAACTTGAATGGAGATAAATATTTAGAACTGCTCCAAAATAATGTCGTGCCAACTTTCGCAAACTTATATCCTAATCCAGCAAACCCACAAGTTCCTGCCAATACAGTATGGTTTCAGCAAGATGGAGCACCGCCCCATTTCCAAATCAATGTCCGGCAGTACCTGAACCAAATTCTTCCAAATCGGTGGATAGGGAGGCGCGGATCGATAGAATGGCCAGCACGATCTCCTGATATGACGCCATTAGACTACTTTTTGTGGGGATATGTCAAAAGTCTTGTATACAAAACTAAACCCCTCAACTTAGATGACTTAAAAAGTCACGCCTGAGATGTTGAGTAATGTATACGTTCGCGGCGAGCATTTTGAACATTTACTACATTGACATTAATGTTTTTTGTTTTTTTTTTACATTATTAAGAAATAATCAGTATTACTTATTAGGTTTTTAGTGTAATGTAGCGAATTTGTGAAATAAAATAATTTTCGTTTTTTAATGTTAATTTTCGTAATAAATCCGAAAACACTTCATATTTCCGAAACAGTTGAAGATAGGTATGGGACATTGTACATGAATTATGTCTAGAATTTTCCGAAGAACCCAAAAATAAATAATATGCAGGGGTTTCCATTTAAAATAAGAAAGTTGATATTGGTCACTGTCACATGACACACCCTGGATAATTTTTTGTTTTTGAAAAAAATGCGCATTTAAAAATACAAATCGACGTGTCCAAGCGTTTTTCCCAATACACCCTCATTTATTTGTTATCGAATTTATTCCATTTGACTGTTCCACACTGTATACATATGTATGTACTGTGACGTGCCTTTGTGGTCTTGAGAAAACGAACGGTCCCGTTAGCTAGCTCGGTTGATTCAAAAACTTGGTAGAGTGGGTCTGTTATTGGATTCGTGGATACGACAAGTTTGTATTGTACTTGGTGAACAAATTAATGACTGAATAAAACATGCACAATAAAAAAAATGGTCTCGTTTATTGTTCTTTTATTATTTAATCAACAGATACCAGAAAAAAAAGTCGATTATTGCAAATGAAAATTAAATAATTAGGTTATACAACCAGTTCTACTTGAAGAGTGGAAAAACTAAATTATACAACTTCGCGATTGATGTCGCTAGGGGTAAGCAAAATGTCAACACACGACTTTAGTGATTTATATCAGACTCGCACCTTTTCCAAATTCTACCAATAATAATGCAAATAATAATTCTAAATAAAATACAACTTGAAGAATACAATAAAACACGTGTACGATCTTTATTTCTTGACTAACCTGTCAAATCCAGTAATAACTGGGATGTCTTGGGAGGGACTAAGGTTCGTTGACCCTTGTTGGTGGTAATTCTCGCGGTATGGAGACTTCGTAGGCAAATGTGTCCGGATCAATGGGTAGGAATTTGAAGAGTCTCAGGAAATTAATTTCTTTATCTTGGAACTCAAATACAACT